>CM057086.1:9985130-10287630 GCA_029959045.1 Taenioides sp. WSHXM2023 | reverse complement strand
TGAGCAGGGAGGTGAACACCGGCTTTAATGACGCACATTAATGTAGCTGTGCTCTGGGACTGACAGGTGTGCGACAGGTGCATAGGGCCCATACTGTCACAATTACAACTGAGATGTATTAGGCATAACACTGGTAAATGCCATAATAGAACTAAGGAAACATTTAAAAGGACAAAATTAGCTGCCAGGAATTGATTCATCTGGGATTAAACAATCTTTGAAAGTTCAGCAGTTCACATGGCCTTACACGGCTCAACTAGATTTTACCAAGAGTTTTGGTGCATTCACACTTGCACACATGCCACTTTGAATTTGGGACTACCCTGGGAATAAGCCTGGTTCTCAAATTTAACTAAACTAAAACTTAACCAGGGCTAGACCTGGACCAAATCAGGTCTGTATCAGAACTAAAGTGGGCTCAAACCAACACACCCTGCCTCTATTTGAAAACCTTTGGGTTGATATTTTTTTTAAACTTTCTTGCTTGTTCATGGTCAAGAAAATAAAGTCGCTTTATGGTGAATTACTTTCACACGAGTGGTAAGCTACTTCTGTGGCCACAGCTGCCCTGGGACATTCTACAAATGGATGCTAATCTACAACTCTGCAACCACCACACATTCATATACAGGATAAAGTGTTTTGCCCATAGACACAACATTATATGTATTGATTGTAACAGGGAATAAAACAGCACATGTCTGGGTCTGGAGTAGACCCAGACATGTGCTCTATCTCTGAGCCACTATCAACATAGAAATATTAAGGATGACAAAGTCTGAATTCACTTTTGCACTGCCTAATGTGATAGAGCAAAAAACAGGCCTTGTTGCTAATACAAATATTCCTCTACTGTCTTTCTATTGATTCAGAAATGGCTCCTCGCCCAATCTGAGAGAAGTACATAATCACTAGGGTTGCAAGTTTAATTGCAATTTAATCAAAATCGCTATTTGAATAGACACAATTTGCTAACCGCAAAGACTGCAATTTTCCATGTATTATAATTTCCTCCACAAACAACAAATCTCGTGCATTATTCTGCATAAAAACTAACTCTGTAGTTTTGACCTGTACAAACAGGTTCTGAAACATGATTTTGACAATTCTTCTGAACATCATTCAAATGTGAACTTTGAACAGAATCCTATTATTAAAACGTAAATCGCAAATTTAAATCACAATGCTTACCTGAAACATCGTACTTAGATATCTTCCCAAATGGTGCAGCCCTGATAATCACGTTCTCAACTCTGAAAACAAGCACTCCATCCCCTCCCTAATGTGCTGTGGGACACCTGTAAAGTCCCTAAGTGTGGTCTGTGGTTTGTCTCCTTGTCAAAGCACCTATAATTACCTGGTATTAGCAGACAGCCCCTCATCATGTGATCATTCCTCAACAGGATAAATATGGTGGGCACGGCATTTACAGACAAATGCTCTCTTGTGCGTGCTGAGGGCTTGGAGTGCTGTATTTGTCATGGTTTGAAGTGGTGTCTGAGACCAACCAAAGTACTGATTATTCAGAGTGAAGAGGAGCAGCGGGCCCATTACCTCCCCAAAATAACAACGCCAACATGGACCTCCACCCTCCTCCTGCCTACGCCCTCCACCACCCGCCTGCCCCTGTATCCGTCAGACACAGCACCCATCAGACGCAGCACCAGCTCTCACTCCAGACCAACATGATAAAGGATGCATTCCCTGTCTCAAACACACTCTTCTCTCAATTTGCCTTTCTCTGTCTTTCTCTGTCCCTATCCATAACTCTCTCCCTCGGCCGCTTTCTCTCTTTCTCTTTTGCTACCCTGCTGCAAAAAGTACATAAATGAATGACAGGTTGTGTTCATACACCCAAAGCTAATCCTGCACTTGATCAAGACTAAAGCAGAACTAGAACAGGACCAAACCAAGTCCACATCAGGACTTTAGGACCAAATAACAAGTGTGCATGCACCCTTAAGTACAAGAGTACTTTTGACTAGTTTAAATGTATTTATGTATTTAATATTATCAAACTTCATTCAAGATATTACTGGCTGGTTCCTAAACAAGCAGTCAGACAACCAGTTGCTCAGAGAAGTTTTAGGTCGTTTGCACACCACCACTAGGCTCCTTTCCTCTTGCCCTCTGGAGCGGGCCACTGTGATGTGAACATGGCCAACCTCGGGTCGCCCTGTGCAGTCTGCGGTACAAATTAAAGTAGTTGCGACTGAGTACTCTAAAACTCATGGACAATATAAAATATTGAAAAAAATATGTAAGCCTATTTCTTCATAGAGATATGTGGCTTTGATTTAGTGACACTTGTTTGAATAGCTCTTTGTTTTCAGTATTTCTTTTTTAATTTCAAGTTTCAGATTGTGCAGGTGAAAGAAAAAAATCCTTATTACTTGACTTAAAAAGATTTTGAAATAAATCTCAACCATAGTAAAAACTATTCAATTCAAGATTCTAAATTCAATTTTTTTTTTTTTAGGAATATAGACATTTTTTCTGTCTCCCTCTCCAAGTGCATACCCTCCTCTGGTCCCCTCTTCTCACTTCCTCCCTCTTGACAAGCCTCCGCTGCCCCCCGCCTCACCCCCCTACTTGGTCCTGATGAGCCATTGTGTGACTCCAGCAGATGGATGGGGAACAAAAGGGGGTACGTCGCGTTGGGCTGGGCCAGGCTAAAGAAGAGGGGAGGGGGGCTATGCTGGCTGCCTGTCCCCCTCTTGTATCACTGCCAACCAGGCTGTGGGTAATCTTCTCAAGCTTTCACGGCAGAGCAATGAATAACCTCAGCTTCCCCTACGAGAGCCACCCCCCCCACCCTACTTCTCTTATCTAACCCAATGCAGACTTCTCTAGTGTCTCGGATAGCATCTCGCACCCCACTCGCCCAATAACGGGAGGGTTTTTTTTTTTTTTTGTTTCTCAGGGTGTGTTACATGGCTACGAGATTAATTGGGGCTGTGGCTTGGATGACATCTGGTCGCGGCTCCATAAAAGTCTGGGTGCTTGAGGTCTGCGCGTTTTATAATGAAGTGAATATGAGTTAATTTCCTCCATCAGCCTGGCGTTAATCAGACTTCCTCAATAGGGGCTGACACTGGGAGATAGTGCACGGAGCAGGTTGGTCAACTTGATTAGCATAAAGTGGCTCCTCCCTGTAAAATCAGTACTAGGGCTTTTGTTATTGTTTAGGTGGTCAAGCAATTGTCCTCTGAACAGGAGTTAGCAGGTTAGCTGTTTACAATGGAAGAAGCATGGAGCAGGTTGGTCAACTTGATTAGCATAAGATGGCAGTTCTTCCCTATAAAATCAGTACTAGAGCTTTTGTTATTGTTTAGGTGGTCAAGCAATCGCAGTCTGACCAGGAGGTACCAAGTTCAAATCTCATTCACCTCTCATTTGCGCTGCTGACCCTTAGAGATATGCAGAGCAGGTTGGTCAACTTGATTAGCATATGGTTGCAGCTCCTCCCTATAAAATCAGTAAAAGGGCTTTTGTTATTGTTTTGTATAAAAATATTGGGTGGTCAAGTAATCACACCCTGACCAGGCGGTAGCAGGTTCAAGTCTTATTCACATTTCATGGGAGCTGCTTACTCTGGGAGATACATTGAAAAGGTTGCAAGATGGATGATTATTCTACCCTATACAATATGAATTGAGTCAGTCCTCTGACCAGATGGTAGCCGAAAAAATCTCATTCATACTAGCATTTGTCCAGGTTTGGTCCTTGGAGTTTAGTATAGTCCTGATGTAGTCCAGGTTTAGTCCAAATTTAATGTGGTGTGTGTATGCGTTATTGTGAACATAGCCTTTGTTGACTCTTTGTTGTAAAACAGTTCACTGGTTGCTGGTTGAGGGAAGAAAAGCATCCACCTTTACATCAACCTGTTGCTTTTAACTGATCCTCCCTTATTTAATGGCAAAGAAATAATGATTCTGTAGAGTCTGCAATAAACTATGAAAAAAACAATTTCTGGTAGCGATGCAAGTTGAGTTGAAATAAATTGCAAAAGCTACAAAATTTAGATAATAAAATGTCCACTATAACAACAAAATATTCTGTCAATGTGGGGTCTTGTTTAACTGTAACTGTTTAACTGTAGTAGACCTCTACAAACATGTTGTGAAAAGCAAGTATTTTTATGTTAAGCTGTTCAATTTTCAGTATTTTCTCAAAAATATCTTCTTTTAAAGTTTTAACCAAAAATCAAATTCAAATTGCAATTCTTATCTGCAAAAAACACAGTCAGACATTTGTATCCAAAACGTCCAACTTTCTTGGCATCAAACTGCACACTAGAGGAAATGGACTTGCTGTGGCCACTTCAGAAAGGAAAACGTGAAAGCTAAGAAGATTCCTATTACAATGAAGGGTGATTAGTTAAATGGTTTCACTCAAATCTCTTCTGTGTTCAAGTGGTTAAGCTAGTTCTTATGGCACATTTTATTCAAGATGGCTAACGCTCCGGTGGCTAATGAGCACTAAGCTATCCACCTGTTTTGTGCCCCACTCCACTGCTTCCTTTCTGGCCTGTTAAAATATTGAGCATGTACTTAAGTGCTATTTGGCCAAGTGTCATTTAGGCTGAATGACTCTCCATCCACAAAAGACGTCTTAAAGTGACTGGATCAGAGCTGAGACTGAACCTCCGGGGAATACACAGGTGGTAAATTATTCAATCCCATCAAATATTTATCATTTTGTCCCACAAACTAAACTAAACTAAAGCTCAGCTGGTTATGAGGCTGTGTTAATGATTTTCAAAATGTTGATGTACGAATGATCAAAAATGTGTAATGGTTATGAAATGCAGTCAAATCTTTCAATGGTGCATCTTTAATAAATGTTGGTAATATTTTAGATTTTGTTTTTGTATATGAAGCAAATCTGTATCATTGTCTTGTGTTAGTAGATAGTACACATTCATTAAAACTATTGATGTTCAAGTCCAGATCATACTCCACAACTACTATTTAGGCAAAACATAATGTCCTTGGCATTTATAAAATCACCTTAAATAGTAACAATTAACTTATCTATCTCCATGGACCATAAGGTGATTTCATCAGGCCAAATTGCAGGTGAGATCTGTGGAGATATTTATTTAGCAATAAAAATACATGTAATTGTATAAATGCAAGGTAGATTAGTTTGATATCTGTGAAACATTCCATGGAGACAAGCAGGTAACAGACCCTCCATCAGAAAAGTCACATAGTGCAGCTTTACATGTTTTGGCTCTAGCAGAGGCAAAACATGAACAACAAACAACTTGTATTAGGCCTAGTTGTTGCAGTAATAGTAATCAGGTTATAGTGGCAATACACAAACACATCTATTAAAAATGAAGTACCCAACTAACCATCAGAAGTTGTAGTAAGCAGTATTAGTTGTTGCAGCAATAGCAGTAAGGTTATAGTGGCTCTTGTTCAACACTATTTGAATAACATTATTAGAAGGAGCAGTTCTTTTACTGGCAGATTTCACATAATTTTTCCACTTCTACGAGCCAACAATACACAAAAGCATGTGTACAAAATGAAGCACTAAACCTACAAGATAAAGCTGAAAGCCCCCTGCTCTGTTCTCTCTCCCTCTTTTGCCTCTCTGTAAAAAAAACATAATTTAACCACTCGGAGCGATGATAACACGACTATGACAAACGTCCTCCAAGCGCGTTTTCTTTGTAAATCTGTCAAAAGACGCTTCACTACAGCTTTCTACAAATGTGCTATTTTTACTAGCGCCTGTATTACCTGTCAAGTTAGCATACATTCAAGTGTCACTAAGTAGAGACACCATCAAAGCTTTTATAGATGTCCACGAAAAACAAAGAAACACAGTGCCTTATTTAGACCAAAAAAAAAAAATCATTGCAGGATATTATTGTGCGCGTGATGTGACATGTTTTTATACATAATTCCTTTGTAGTTTCTTGGGCTTATGTGTAGCGGTTGATCATGCTAGCGTCTTGGTGTGCTGGGGTTGACCTGTTGTGCTGATATGGTGCATATTTACTCTATTCATGGCAGTGTAGACGCTACAGCGCAGATTCATTACTGAGTAGCCTGTGGCGACTGTCATGTGCACACAATGGAGGGGGACAAAGGCGCTAGCTAGCTCTCTCTCTCTCTATGGAGCACAGCGAGTCTTCCACACTTGTAGCCATGATAGCGCTTTGCATGTTATTTTAATCATGCGGTCTTGATTTGAGTGGTTGACATGATTTATTTTTAGGTCTATTAAGGTTATTATACTGGTTTCATATTTTATTTTCATTTCATAATATTTATTTTGAGGAAGTGAAAGAAAAGGCCTGTTAGACACTTGTAGCTACAATAGCACTTACTAAGGTTGTGGGAAAAAGAATATATATATATATATATATATATATACTAATAATTGATACTAAAACTAGTTTCAAAGCTAGATACAGAAAAAACACACACATTGGACAGAATTGGGCCTTCCCTCAAAAGGTTTTCTGAAAAGACCAAATTAACCTTTTTGAAATATGTTTTGAAAGGCCTTAATCTATAGCTTATCAGAACTAGTAAAAGACCACATGGTAATATTAAATAATTGGATCTAGCTGTGTGTCGAGCCTTTTCTTTAGTATCAAAATTTAGTTTTTTTTTTAGTATGGTGACATTACTAGGCATTTTACTGGCTTCATTTTTAATTACCATTTCATAAGATTTACTTATTTTTGAGCAAGTGAATTGAAAGTAGGCTATTAACATTAAGTATGTATTTAGAATTTCTACCAAATGACTTTTAGGCTGCTTACTTAAAGGACAATACTGAATTTATTATAATGATTTGCCTGGTAATATAAACTTTGTGTCTTAATTAGTTATTTAATAAATTGGCGACTTCAGAGATATGTATACTAATGCATTTAAAGGTATTGCAAAGAAGTGTTATTGAAAACTATTTATATTTTGTAGTGACATCACGCTGGGGGTGTTCAACATACACTGTATTGCCACAAGTATTGGCTCACCTGCCTTGACTCGCATATGAACTTAAGTGACATCCCATTCTCAATCCATGGGGTTTAATATGATGTTGGTCCACCCTTTGCAGCTATAACAGCTTCAACTCTTCTGGGAAAGCTGTCCACATGGTTTAGGAGTGTGTTTATGGGAATTTTTGACCACTTTGACCACGCTTCCAGAAGCGTATTTGTGAGGTCACACACTGATGTTGCACGAAAAGGCCTGGTTCTCAGTCTCCGCTCTAATTCATCCCAAAGGTGTTCTATTGAGTTGCGGTCAGGACTCTGTGCAGGCCAGTCAAGTTCATCCACACCAAACTCTCTCATCCATGTCTTTATAGACCTTACTTTGTGCACTGGTGCACAGTCATGTTGAAGAGGAATGGGCCATTTCCAAACTGTTCCCACAAAGTTGGGAGCATGGAATTGTCCAAAATCTTTTGGTATGCTGAAGCATTCAAAATTCCTTTCATTGGAAAACAACCCCACACCATAATCCCCCCTCCACAAAACTTACTCTTGGCATAATGCAGTCAGACAAGTCCCGTTCTCCTGGCAACTGCCAAACCCAGACTCGTCCATCAGATTGCCAGATGGAGAAGCGCGATTCATCACTCCAGAGAACGTGTCTCCACTGCTCTAGAGTCCAGTGGTAGCGTGCTTTACACCACTGCATCTGACACTTTGCATTGCACTTGGTGATGTATGGCTTGGATGCAGCTGCTCGGCCATGGAAACCCATTCCATGAAGCTCTCTACGTACTGTTCTTGAGCTAATCTGTTGGAGGTCTGTAACGATTGACTCTGCAGTAAGTTGGCGACCTCTGCACACTATGTGCCTCAGCATCCGCTGACCCCGCCCTGTCAGTGTACGTGGCCTAGCACTTCGTGGCTGAGCTGCTGTCGTTCCCGATGGCTTCCACTTTGTTATAATCCCACTGACAGTTGACTGTGGAATATTTAGGAGCGAGGAAATTTCATGACTGGACTTGTTGCACAGGTGGCATCCTATCACAGTACCACGCTGGAACTCACTGAGCTCCTGAGAGCGACCCATTCTTTCACAAATGTTTGTAGAAACAGTCTGCAGGTCTCGGTGCTTGATTTTATACACCTGTGGCCATGGAAGTGACTGGAACACCTGATTTCCATTATTTGGATGGGTGAATACTTTTGGCAATATAGTGTATATGTGTATTGGCGGAATGTTCACCAGTTATGATCGTTTGAAAACTCAAAAAAAAAAAAAAAAAAAAAAATGTATTTAAGGAACACATTTTCAGAAGCTTCTGATGAATATTTATGGTCCTGTTTAGGTGATTTAAAAAAAAAACAACTACTAACTGAAAAACTGTCGGCTAAAGCTAGCGTGTGACTATAAAGAACAGCTTAGAGCTGTCTTGAGTTGGCGTAGTGGCCGCTCGCTGGTATTTCAGCCAGAAAACCTCTCCTGCCCAGAAAGGATTTTTCCCATAGAGCGCAATTTAATCACAAACTGCTCATGTTCGGCTGACAGGAAACCTAGTTTTCAGAAAAGTCGACTATTGTGGCAATTTTTAGATCATAAACTTTTTCTCAGCTCAAAATCCTTCAGTTGTCTTAAAAACAGCTTTTTAATTGTTAGCTCTGATCCACTCTAGCTTCTCTCGCTCTGATTGGTCAAAGTGGTCCCATGATAGGTGAGCCCGCACTCCTAGCGCATGCTCGCGTGCATTCACGTATGCATGCCTGAGAAAAGAGCACTGCTGCGCATGTTCAATGGGCAAGGAACCACAGGAAGTACCTAGCCAGGCTAGGCTAATCTGGAGACATGCGCCATTGAGCTCGGCCCATTGACTTGAATGGGCAGCCATGTTTACATCCCTGGGCTTGCTGTAAAGTTACTTGAGAGGGATTTGTTTAACTGCACAAATCAGTTCACCTGTTGTAATTCTAGCTAAGTCAGCTCTTTCTGGTCATATTGTGTTTAGACAGAGTAGTGCCTACAGTTAGCTTCACACCCTCAGGGAATTTTGATGATATCAGCTGCAAAGTATCACTATATTACTGTAAATAAATAAAAATACAACTCAAATCAACATTATGATTCTCAATATAAATCACATTAACAGACGTAGATATTCATTTCTGTAGTGTAGCCTCGTAATCTTGTGCTTCACGCAATGATCTTATAAGCCTCCTTATGTCACGTGCGTATTAGTGCAAATGAGCCTGTATGAGAAATGCAACACCTTGACTCCACACTTGCATTTTAATTTGGGTGGCATCTGTGACCAGTCCGTCTTGTTTCTGGCCCCCCAGGGAAACCCCCCAGCCTCAGCAGCAGACCCCAACACCCAAGAGAGTGCACGGGGCGAGAGGAGGGGAGGGGGAAAAGGGAGGGGGGCGCGTTTGATTGATGATGGTGTGAATTAAACAGAAAGAGATGGAGAGAATCCTTTTATCAGGCCCGAAACACGACTGGATTAAAATGTAGTTGTACAAGCCCTCTGTATAATGCAGGAGGCTGGCTGCATATCACAAGGCACCAGAAGCCAAGATGGGTCCCCCCTTTGCCCCCCTACTCTTTGTTGTGGCCCCACCCTTGGGAAAGTTTGCTGAAGCAGGAGACACAGGGCTGCACCGTGGGACAAAAGGAATAAGCACATTCACCTACGTCAGAACAGGTCTTGCTTTTTAATTGTTTTCAACATCACAGGTTGCTACTAGAGGTGGGCGATATATCATGTTCTCAGTGATACTGCATGTTGTTATAAATTAAAGTTATGCAAAATTGGAAAATCTGATTTATCTTCATCTTCCAATCATCTTAAAATGCTGCAAAAAGAGCTGATTACCTAAGTGTCTTGTCCAAAGAAACAACAGTATCCATGGGAAGATGGGATCAAACTGCCAACCTGTGGATCAGTGGATCTCCAATGACATTTATGTCAGAAGCATGATTTAAAGGGCATGGAGTGCACATTTTCCAGTGTTGGTATTTTACAGTGACATCATGCTGGGGATGTTCTACATGCATCTCTAATGATGGAATGTTTAGCAAATACTGGCATTAGCAAAAAAAAGTTTTAAGGTTGTCTGAAAACACAAAATAGATTTAAGCAGCACATTTTCAGGAGCCTGTGATCAATACAAGCGTTCATGGTCTTGTTTAGGTGTTTGACTTTCAACAAAAATGGTGTGTGAGAGTAACCGAAAAAGCTTGTGACTGTAACTTTATGTGTGAGAGACTTGTTTAACATTGTAAATCAACTCACCTGTTGTAGTTCCAACTAAATCAGTTCTTCATGGTCAGATCGGGTTAAAATAAAGCACTGATCAAAATAATAATAATAATAATAATAATAAATAATAAACCCTCAGACAGAGTACAGCCTATAGTTAGCATCACACCCCCAAGACTGTTGATGACATTAGCTGCAAAGTATCAATAAAGAATTACAGTACAATACACTATCCATTTTACACCCAAGGTCAAAACGCTTACAGTAAAAATTAACATAATAATGAATCCTATGACACAGTGTTGTGATGCTAGCACTGGCTAACGTCATGCTTGTCTGTTATAGCCTGCAAGTCCGAGTGACAGAGGCTGTGTGCTCCGGTGATGTTTGTGTCACTACATAATTTATTGTCCCCTTTTGCACACGGCCCCCTTGTGCACACGGCCCTCTCCTGGTGCAGGTGAGAGTGCACATGTTTAGTGTAGCACATCAGTGGAGACAGAGCCCAACTCCACCTGTGACAAATGCAATTAGAGCAAAATATGCAATTACCACCATCCCCAGTCTATGTGTCCAGACAAGGACGATTTGTCAATGAGGCCCCAGTGGTGGGCTAGTGTGCCTTAGGGCTGGGGGACATTTATACAGATTATTTCCACCTTGTATTGTTCAATTACAATTCAATGCATTTTTTCTAATCAAAACAAAAAAATATGGCTGTTAATAGTATGGTTTATAAACACAGATGAGATTCAGTTAAAACTCATATTAAACAACAAATTAATTCTTTTCATTCCAGTGTTGTGACTGACAGCACACAAAAAAAATTAAATCTGAACTCCTCATCAAACCACATGTTTTTGCCACAATGACTATATAAACCTAAATCAATCTATTGTCCAATAAGATCAGCAATTTTTTTTATTTCATATCATCGGTACATTTTTATTGTAGTATGGGGGATTTCTTATTTTTGTAATAGTGGTAACTTTTGAGCTGTAGAGGGTCAAATAATTGCTTTTTTCTCAATATGGTTCATTTAGAAAATGAATGATCATGTTTAAAGGTTATTTATAAGGGTCAGTAGTGGTTCTCAATATTTGTAGCAATATATTGCAATTCACCATAGGGCTGGGTCATATGGCAAGTCTTTGTCCCTCAGTTTTGATTCGATTTTATTAGTAATTTCAAGATCATAACCAATTGTCATTTAACTCAAAAGTCCAAACTCTGCTCCAAACCGCATGCTTTTTACTAACAAAGAAATGGTTGACTGATCATTGACTTTATTGCACACCTCTACTTGAAAATGTGTGTGTGTGAGTGTGACAGTCCTACCAGACAAGGATAATTTGTCAATGAGGTCCCATGCAGTGAGTTAGGGTGCACAGATAGAGCCGTACTCTCCCCTCCCTGTCCAGAGCATGTCCTCGGGCTGAGCAAAGAGAAAGACACAGGGTTCAATAATCAAAGACAAACCTTGTGTTCAGATTGCTTCATGCTTTTGGCCTGTTTCGCTGCAAACACCACAGAGAGCTGTTATACAAGCGCTCGCAGCTAACAGTCATTACTCATACTCCGCACCGCGCTGACAGAAATAGAAATCCTGATCTCGTCATGTGACACAGGAGCACATCTGATTCGAGTAGGTTTCAAATCAAGGTGTGCAATCGCTACTGAATTTATAGAGCTTTGTTACTGACCCGTACAAGATGTGCCAGTCTATATGTTCAAGAACCATCTTAAAAATAAAAACTTGGAAAATCTTGGAAGATGATATATTTAATGTTATTATATATACCCCCTTTTAGGGCTGGGTCTCATTAAGCTGCCGCCGATACGATACATACCTCAATACATAGGCCACGATACGATACATATCTCGATAAAGTGCACTTACGCTTCAATAGGATTCAAACGATTCAATACGGTTCAGTAAAAAATAATGGCTAAATCATGGCTGTGATACTGAAAATCTTAATTAAACCACTTCTTGTGCAAAGTTAATATGAAACACGCACATTTTAATCCTCAGAACAGTAAATATGTTAAATGTGCTACATAAAAGAGTTTCCTTCCACTAAACAAACAATAAAACTGTAGCGCTGTAACAAAATAATTTAGTAAAATATACCAAAAAATACTCTTGGCGATATAACGATACAGCAGCCCACGATATCGATAATGTATCATCACATTAAATGATACGATATATCGATATTTTTTCACACCCCTACTCCCTTGTTGTCAGGGGTTGCATCAGTGAAGCATGGACACAGTGGCTTGGCAAGTTTATTAGTCATAGAAAATATACCTTTATTTGTTCACATAAACAAATTAGATTTAAAGGTGCACCGTGGAGAGTAAGCCACCTGCTTCTTTCTATAGAGATAAATTTGCTTTGTCTAGAGTGTTCCACAGTATAACATTAATCTTATATCTTTCATTTATTAAAGATGTTGGCTAAAAAAGAAATATAGGTGCTTGTCTTCATGGAGAGACAGCTTTTTAACAATACAATACACAAAAACAAAACGGACAGAGGAGTCCAAGCACAAACCAATTTCCCTGAGGAGAGACAGCTTTAATGCCATACTGAGGAGCATTCCAGGTGGCACTGAATACTATGAATTTCAAATACTATGGAGCCCTATTTGTGATGTTAATGTACATAAAAATCAAATGACCCATAGGTTGCTAACTTGTAATCCTTGTTAATTAGTTCTTAATAACAGTTTTACATAGGTCTGGCAGTGGCTAAAGTGACTATAGCCTTCCTCCTCATACCTTTTGTCCAATGTCTTTGAATGGACATGATGGATGGAGCCGGGACGAGGGAGGCGAAGGGCAGGACAATCTGAGCACTGACCTGGTTTTCACTGGAGTCATCATAAAACACAGCCCGCGTCCTGGGGAACATGTAATAACATCAGGCCTTTGGTGTAATTCACTGTCTGACTGCTGTATGGCAATATAGCAAAAAGCCATTACATTTGCCTTGTAATTTGAGGTGGGGGTCTTGAAGGGGATGCTGGTGAAGGATTCAGGTGAGTGCGGGTGCGTTAATGGAGTTCTGGTGATAAGGACAGGTTTGTTTATTAGGCGCGTGCGGTGGGCCGTGGAGAGGCAGCTGAGCGAGAGGCAGGTGGGTGACGGACCACTCATTTCACGCATATTATCCACACGCTGGCCTATGCTAAGGAAAGGTCGCACACAATGGGCTGTGTTTGTGTGACGCCAGAACTAAATAAAAGAGGTATCAGTAGTTTAAAGTGAAACTACTAAATATTCTTGCTATATTGGGTGTCAAATATGTTGTTGTTGTTTTTTTTTGTGTTATTCTAGTTTATATCCTTTATATACCTTGCAGTAAAAGCCTCTATTTGCGAAACAGTGAGACTGAAGGATATTATATGCATTCTATAAGGCCTTTTGTTGAATGAGAAGTAAGAAGCATATGTATAGAAGTCTAGAACATATAGAAGTAACTGTGGTGGAGATTAATTTTGTACAGTCAGACTTGTCATTGGATGAGAACCATGTGGAAACAACTGCATGTGACTATCCCAGACAATTTGTCTGCCATTGTTCAACATCAGAGTGGGAGAGGTCTAAGTGGGTGGAGCTATCAGTTGAAACTACTGTGTCCTTCAATCGTGGTTCAAAATTGCATACAGGCCCTGTACATTGTTTTTCACTTGTTTACCATTGATATGATGCAATTATTAATTATCAGGCTCTGACCGTCTGCTACTTTGGAAAGATTGCTATATCAAGATACAGACATATCTACTTTTCATAAAGTAACTAGAAAAGCACTCAGAGAGCGCAGACCTCCGCCAAGCAGCTCAGTGCCCCATTTAACGCAATGCTAACGAAATTTTCAAAGTGATCCAGAATCCAGGATTTCTTCTGGATCATCACCAAAATCTAATCATCTGTTGGATTTACCATTAGGAACATTTCTTGAAAATTTCATCAAGATCCGTCCATAACTTTTTGAGTTATCTTGCTAGCTAACAAACAAACAAACAAACAAACAAACAAACAAACAAACAGACAGACTCAGGCGAAAACATAACCTCCTTGGCGGAGGTAATTATAAAACAATCCAAATTGAGGACAAAACAAAACCGCTGCTCACGGTCTGCATCTAATTGCAAAACATTGTATCCATCACAAACTCACAAAAAAGACCCATGCGCCGGGCTTGAGACAAAACACAGGGTGTGTGGACCAGACTGATATCAGTCTGTATAAATACACAGAGATATCATTCTGGATTTGCCAAGGCAAGTTATTGCTGTGTGTATAAAACAAAAACTGACATACAGACAAGCAGTACAAAGTGAAAAAGGTGAAATTATTTTTATCTGATTGTATATTTCTTTCAAAATCAATTGCCTCATTTGTGGATAAATATTGTCCCTCGTCGTCCGTTTGCTATTTTGACGTCATAGACCAAAATAGTGCTGAGTAATGAGACTTTCCCTTGTGTTTACCACTCTTGATAATTTTAGCTTGTTTGTGAAAAGCAATGAGTCACTCACTCCAGCAGGCATGTGCGCGCAAGAAATGAGGAAAAGAAGATTTATTAATTGGTTATTTTTAGAATTCACTTAATTTAAGAGCAGCAACAAACCCTTTGCTACTTTATTGTGCCAACATGTAGTAAACTAGAACCCAGTCAATTTAATAGGACCTAAAAATACAACTGTTCCACAAGCTAATACTGTGCAAAAGGTTATCTCTCCAAACATACATGCCCATAGACAGTCACAAGGCCTTGAGGAGTAAATGAACTTCAAATTAAAATGTCTATTTGATGCATTATCCTAATAGGGATGGATGGGGAGAGAGGAGTCTACCGCCTTCTCATTTTTCAGCCTGAGGGGACAGACGTGGTAAGTTGTCATTACCAACTTAGCCCATCACCAAGAGCCTGTGGTAAATTCATGTTCATGCTGCTTTGACAGGTGTCTAAGATGGTTCATTTATAAGGTAATTTTACAAATGAATGTGTCTTGATTTGTCTTGATTGTTAGAAATATAAAAAAATATATATAACTACAAGATGATTTTGGGGTCAAAGAAAGGCAAAAAATTAGTGCATATTACAGGATTTCATGTTTTTCTGATCTTCGCTTGGCTGGATAGTACCTGTGGTGAATATTTATCACAATTTTACACCAGTTAAGAAGCAGTTTGTGAGGAATCGCTATCTGTGTCATCAATACACAAAATTCCATAAAAAATGCAGGGACAATTTAACAAAATTTTCTGATACTTTAAAAACATTACCTTAGCAAAAATGTTGTCCTATAAAGTTTTTTGTCAAATTACAATTATTGATTAAACAAGATGAGCTTTGACCCTTGTTTACAATATGGTTGCTAGAAAACCTTTACACCGCGTTCCAAATGATTATGCATATTGTATTTAAGTGTCATGAAGGTAAAATGTTTAGTTTTCCAGTGAAATTCATGGATGATCTTGTGTCTCAGTGAAATCAATCTCACAAACCTGTGCCAATGAGTTTGCCCGGTGCGTCCAATTAAAGGAAAAATGACTGAAGAAGGATGTTCCACATTATTAAGCAGAGCAATATTTTCAAGCAATAAAGGAAAGAAAAAGGATCTCTCTAGTGCCCAAAAGCGTGAAATAGTTGAATACCTTGGACAAGGTATGAAAACCTTAGCTATTTCACGAAAGCATGATCGTCATAATATTAAGAGATTTGTAGGTGATTCAGAGCACACACAGATCTGTGCAGATAAAAACACAATGAGGAAGGTTTCTGCCAGACAAATACATCGGATTAAGAGAGCAGTTGCTAAAATGTCATCACAAAGCAGCAAAAATGTATTTGAACTTGCTGGTGCCTCTGGAGTCCCGTGAACATCAAGGTGTAGGATCCTCCTCATAAACCTTCTTTTCGGCCACCCTTAAACAAAGCTCACAAGTAGAAACGGCTCCAACAGGCCCAGAAATACATGAAGACTCATTTTCAAACAGTCTTGTTCACTGATGAGTGCCGTGCAACCCTGGATGGTCCAAATGGATGGAGTGGTGGATGGTTGGTGGATGGCCACCATGTCCCAACAAGGCTGCGACGTCAGCCAGGAGGTGGTGGAGTCATGTTTTGGGCCGGAATCATGGGGAGAGAGCTGGTCGGCCCCTTTAGGGTCCCTAAAGGTGTGAAAATGACCTTTGTAAAGTATGTGGAGTTTCTGACTGACCACTTTCTTCCATGGAACAAAAAGAAAAACCGTGCTTTCCATAGCAAAATTATCTTCATGCATGATAATGCAGCATCTCATGCTGCAAGGAACACCTCTGCATCATTGGCTGTTATGGGCATAAAAGAAGAGAAACTCATGGTGTGGCCCCCATCCTCCCCTGACCTCAACCCTATTGAGAACCTTTGGAGCTCCTCAAGTGAAAGATCTATGAGGGCGGGAGGCAGTTCACATCCAAACAGCAGCTCTGGGAGGCCATTCTGACATCCTGCAAAGAAATTCAAGCAGAAACTCTCCACAAACTCACAAGTTCAATGGATGCAAACTGTGAAGCTCCGATCAAATAAGAGGTCCTATGTTAAAATGTAACTTGAGCTGTTAAGATGTTTTGATTGAAATAGCTTTTCAGTAATATGCTAATCTTTTTAATTGTTCTTTACAACAATAACATGGTTTGAAACTCTTGACAATAACAGTGCATTTTAAGTTTTTATTTTTGAAAAATACTGTTATCATTGGGAGGTTTGTTCAATAACATTTGATTTGCACTCTAAAGGTTGATGACTTGAAAATTACGATGACTGTCATTTATATTGACAATTTGGCAAAATCAGAGAAAAATATCATTTGCATAATAATTTGGAATGCAATGTATAGTATTATCTCTACATAAGTCATATCTGCTGCCCTAGAGGACTAAGCAGGATAATAAAACCTTTATAATTATATTAACATTTCAGTGAAAGTCATATGCACTTTTAGTAGAGGTGAGTGATACTGAAATGTGCTAAAATGACAAATTGTCTTGGTTGAGATTCAAATATCACGTGAAAAGTGAATTGACTAATATTAAACACATAAGAAATGTAACTTTAAACCCGTGTTTGAAAGCTTACTGCAAGTTTCTTTTATACAAATTTTCAATCAGCACCATTTGAACCTTTTTTCAAGTTTTCCTTTAATTGTACAATAGAAGCCTAATCAACTATCTAATTATTCATATCTTAATATATTGTTGATATGAATTGCCCACGTCTAAGCTCAATTCAAGTTTCAGAGCTGTAATGACTTGAGATTTCTGATGCTTAATCCAGGTTCACAGCTGAGAAAATAAGTTCACAGTACATTCTTTTAATAGGCCTCTTCAATGACGAGCTGCTAACAAGTGGAGTTTGAAACAGCACAGTATAATGACTTAAAGAAGACATATTGTGCTTTTGTCTACTATGCAAAGTTTTAAGCTACGACACACCCATGGATCATTATGACACTGATCTAAAATGACATAATAAAATCAACTTCCCACTTGCCCCTGGAAGTTATGTTACATAATCACAAGAAAGTAACTACAGATAACTGCAGATCATGCTAGCAAGCAGCAGTTTTTTTTTCATTTCTGCCAAAATTGCTATGTGATGCTACGTGATCCTATGTTTATCTTTGATTAACAAAATACTATTGGAGAAAAATTTAGTAAAGATAGAGCAGTGGGCAGTGAAAACTGGGATAGATTGGGGCAATGATGTCTTGAATACAGGAGAATGAAGATTACTCAAACACTCTAAATACAATTTTGACAGGGTAAAACAATTATAACATGGTTGAAAATTAGATTTTACACAAGAAGTCTCTTTACGTGTGATGTGCATGCTTGTGCAGGCTGCACTGGGCCCAGACGAGCAGAGTAAAGTGACCCAGGAGCAGAGCCAGCAGCCACACTCTGCCAGCTGCATCCTCTGTGCACAAAAGCATGGCCTTTGAAAAGCGCAAAAGCAGTGGAGCGTGAGCCACATGCATCACTGCAGACTCCAGTCCACATACAGTAACACTACTATTGCACACACTCAAACTGAACACAAAGATTTAGATGAAAATAAATGGGCCTCAAACTGAAGCAGCGGCAGAGCTCATCTGTCCTTTAGGTCTGGGTGAGTCACACATTACTGTGGAGACACTCAATTATGATTCAAATCTCCATAACGGGCCAATAAAGCCATTTGTCATGTGACCGCGCACGCCACTTCTGCCTGAATACAAAGTCCTGTCTTGTTGGAGTGGAACATGCAGATTTATTAGTGCATCTGTAATCGCGCAGGGTCGTAGGCCTGGATTCATTTCATTTTTTTGTGAATGTTACAGACTCCTGGATCAGTGTGCAGCTGAATAAAGCAGAGTTCTGTGTTGGTCTTTGTGACACTTTTCACATTTAAAACAATGTAAAACCGAGAGCAAAGCGCATCAGTAATTACAGCCTGTTTCCTCTCTCTGGGATGCTCAGGACAAGGGCCTCATAACAGGTGACAGAGCGCCTGCCAGCCCCTGCTCCCCACCCCCAACCCACACTCACTATTATAAACCAAAAACGTATGCTCTCAATATATATGCAAATGATGCATGGTCCCAAGGTGAAGTTCACAGAGCAGCAATGCCGCTTGCCTCTGTTTTGCTCATTTGCAAAAATGTTGAGAGTAACAAAGACCACAGGAAATTGAAAAATTGTTACTAAGTATTAGAAAAAGCAATCATTTTCCCCAGGCGGCCTAATCCTGTGGAAATGGATCTCACCTCTGCGCCTGACACGCACGGCTAAAGCAAAACACAAAACACAAAGCAGAGAGCTGTCGACCACAATGTGCTTGCGATTTTTAGTCACAGCGGCATTCGCTCCCATCAGGAGCGGCCTGAGTCTCTCTCTCTCCCCTCTCTTACCACACACTCACCTCTCTCATCCCTCTCTCTCACCCACCTAGCCTCTCTCTTTCCCATCTTGCTGCTCTCTCCCCTCTCTCACTCAAACCTCTCTCTCAGCCTTCTTTCACTTCTCTCACTCCTCAACTGTCCCTCTCTCATCCCTCACACAACCTTCTCTTCCCCCTCTCTATCTTCCCCCCCGGTCTCCTTCTCCTCGGTCACCCCTCTCTCTCCTCTCTCGCCTCTCTCATTCAAACAGGTGAACTGAATCCTTGTTTGAAAACAGGCTGGTTGTGATTGTTTCTGCTGCTGCAGGACTACTCTTGGCTTATCTGTGCCCCTCCTTCAGCGCTCACATGCAAATCTCTCCATGTGTTGCGTCATTTAAAGCGCCTGATACCATCTCTCTAATGCACATGCTCTTCCTTTGCATGGACGTACAAATGGGAAATGACAGTCTATTACCAGCTCTGACCTCTGAGGAGAAACAGAATGTGCAAGGACCTGAAGGCCTTTATTTGAGCAAGGTCGCCATGGTGATTAATTAACCCAATTAATTTTGATCCAGTTTATCTCAACTATTATTCTTCCATAAATCACGAAGCAGCCAGCGATGATTACAATTACAGTTGTGGTTTGATTGTAATAAAATTGGAGAGCTTTTCACAAAATCCACCTGTAGAGAAAGTAGAAATTAATAGCACTGAAATGGTGTATAAATTCAATAAAAAAAAATGAATTTTATGGCTCTCAACCAATCACTAACTAACTAACAAATCATTATCTTAAATCATTCATATAAATACACCATTGGTCCCTTAAGTTATCCTCAACTACACTGAATCTTCTCCGCTACAGCAGCAGAACAATCAGCCTCTTCAGAATCTCCTCTTCACCAACACCCACTTCGAGGAATATAAGACTACAGTTTCTCTAAGGTGAGTTGAGATATTGTTCTAAACATATTATGCTTTAATATAGTTATAATCTAAGACACCATTGTGGATCATTATTTTATATTTTGATCCTTTTAAATTGCAATATTGATCTACATGCCTGCGAAGAGCCGCACTGTGGGGCCATGCTGATGCCCCTGTATGAGATTTTCAAAATGTCTATGTGACACTGTTGAATCTACATGTATTACAGTTTAAGAGGGGGAAAAAGCAGAACTGGAGAAATGGGCGTGTATGGGTGGTAGGGTAAAGCGGTAATTTTCAGAGCAATGACGTCTTGAATGGAGAAGAATAAAGAATACTCAAACATGCATGAATCGCTCTAGACAAGAAAAAAATTGAGTGGGTAAATGCAGGGAAAACAATTATACTGTGGTTACAAGCTCTTATAAGAACATTTTGCATAATGTGATGTAAGAATTGTGCAACATAAAACACAAGTCTTATATGTACAGAAAGCAGTGGACAAATGCTCCTGTGAATGCAGACATATGGCTTAGGCTGAGGGTAACAGCGCACTTCTCATATGAGCTTGAAACCAGGTAGCGATTTCATTTGGTTTATTGCTTGTACATTCACCAGTGACTATGGTGTTATTTATTGAGGCGCCATGGCGACCCTGCTCTTCACATTACAAAGCCTGTGAGCTCTAGAGGAATTTATGCCACAGCAACCTGGCTTTAAGTATTATTAACAGGCATCACTCACGCATAGGATACTATTTACTGCTGTCCATTCACTCGAAGTGAGTTCCTATGGCAGCTCTTCCAAGAAAAACACAAATGGATTTTCTGAAGAATCTTGTTTGCGATTAGATTAGCAAATAACTATTTCCTCAAATATGAATGCAGTTGACAGTGCGCATTATAAAATTTTAACTGTGTCATTGCATAGCCTAATACAAAAAATAAAAAATGAAAGGTTCAGAGGTCTAAATTACAAGACTAGCATGTTTTTGCCACACAAAACAGGATAAAACCCTCTCTTACCAAAATAATTGCACTCTTTACGAATAGATATTGGTGATAACTCAAACTATGATTTTGATTCAGCTGCGTATTTTAAATGATAGAAATATGAAACTACTACACTAATCCAAGTATAACATGCATTTCAAAATAGGTTTGTAATGGCCTAAACTACAGGGTTAGCAGGTTTTACACAAAATGAAGATAGTAGATGTCAGTTTCTCAGTTGGTAGAGTATGAAATGCATCCACTGATCCGAAGGTTGGCAGATCAAATCCCGCTCTCAGCATCTGTGAAGGTAGTAAAGCATTCAGATCCGCTGACCTACAGGTTGACAATTAGATCCCAGCTCCCACAGGAGCATACTGTTATTGAGTCCTTGAGCAAGACACTTAACCCCCCTTGCCTCCAGTGTCTGTGTATTGGTGTATCAATATGTGTGTGAATGGGTGAGTGGTTTGTTGAGTGCTTTGAGCGCCCACTGGATGTAGAAAAGCTCAATCTATAAGGTGACTATTTACCATTAATATTTTGTTGTTTACAGAATACTATTTAAAGGGATTTGTAACATTTGTGTAGCAGTGAACGCTGTTCTTTTTTCTTCTTCTGTCTGCATTTAAATGGAATGTTTTTATTCCCCACAAATCAGGAGATGTTTGTGCACCATTATCATGCTGGTTTTAGTGAGCATTACTCTGAAAGTTGTGAAATGCAATTTTAAATGCAGTGAATAATTAGAATGCTATAGGAATGCATTAAGAAAATGAGGAAAAATTAGGACCACTAAAATGAACTTGAACTTTGACATTTTAAAGACAGTAAAAATGGGGTACAGCAATGCAGCCTTTGCATTTTGCCAACTCTGACCATTTAAATTTCTGATTCGTTTGCAATTACTCATGCTGCCCTACTTCCTGCTGGCTCTTCAAGGCAAAATGCTGCTGGATTGTGAGCAGTCTGTGAGGTGCTGTGGGGAAGTAGGTTTCAAGTATTCCACAGGCTAAATGAAGAACAAACATGGCCCATACAAACCAGTGAGGAGAAGAGATTATCATAGAGATGAAAGGAGCGGTGCCGGAGCGAGGGGGAGAGGGCCATTGACTGCACACAGCTGTCTTATTTGCAAGGTGTTCAGAAACCAAGAGGATGAAAAGAATCTTCACAAGCCAAAAGGGTCTGCTATCATTTTTGGGCAGCTTGAATGCTAGAGATGTTATTAGCATAAATTATCTCCCCCACTAAAGAGATACGAACATACTAGCTTCTTACTGCTTTTCACACTTAATTGCCCTATTTACAGAACAGTTGGCCATGGACAACAAATGCACACACGCTCCCAGTCTAACAGGACAAGAGCCAGGCGCACGCCAAGTAGGGCATGAGCGATGCACTTAAATGTGGAGCAACAACATTAGTTACAGTATGGAAACTACTCAAACTCATGCAATGTAAAAGTGAAATGTTACCATGTATTCATAAACGATATTATCATAAAAGATCAGCTTAAAGTGCATATGACAGGTTAGACTACTCATTTCATATAAACTGACAGATGGATAGCTTTTTTTTTCTCTACGTATATATATTTCTCTTATTTTGTATGTAGAGGTTTGTGTTTTGTGTAGCGTAATATAGGCCCTTTCAAATTAAGGTTTAAACTGCCAGAAAAATGCCTTTCTTGCGTGTAAACTGTCCCTGCATTTTAGATACATTTTTCTGTGTTAATGACATATGAACTCAACACTACCTGTATTTTTTAACTGCATTTTTGCCATATGTATTTTTGTTTACAACAGACGTCTATTAGCTTTTAAGAGGCCTATGCTTTCTAGATCTGCCGCTCAAAAGCTTTGTTGAAGTGACCCATAAAGAAAGAAAGAGGTGAATTATAGATGGCTAATGGACTCCTCTCTCTGCATCAGCTCCTAATGTCAACAACAACACACACAAAAATTTAAGGATACAACACAGAGATTTGACTGACTGTGATAAACAACTATAGCAAGTAGTCAAATGATTCAGATCTGATATATTGAAAGATAATAATGTTGAATGGTAATTTTGAAGAGCAAAATACCATACTGGAAATAAAAATGAAATAAAAATCCAATGTCATCTTTTTGGAGTGATGTTTTTGCAGTTTCTATTTCAGGCCTTTTGAAGTTTGAACCTCAAGTGACATCATGCTGGGGGGGTTCTGCATGTATGTGTATTGGCAGAATGTTCATCAGTGACACAATGCATACTTAAGCAAACACTGGCAAAAAAGTTAAGACTGTCTGAAAACTCAACAAAAGTGTGATTGTGATGTTATTTGAGAGGGATTTGTTTAACAGTAAAAATCAGATTACCTGTTGTAGTTCCAACTAAATCATATTGTGTTGAAATAAAGCTCAGATTAAAGTCTTAACAAGCTTCAGACAGAGCAGTGCCTACAGTTGGCATCATGCCCCCAGGGAATGTTAAGTTAGTGCTAAGAGTTGGAGCTGCTTGGAATGACCTCCAATGCTCTTGGGTTAAATGCCTACCTGGGGACAATTTAAGCCTTTGACTGATGAAAACACAGATTTTCATTGTCACAGTTTTAAATTGTTGTCTTATTTGATTGTATTATTCTAGTCAAAATGTCTTTTTTCTTGACATCAGTGCAAATGAAGGTTGCCCTCTATGATTCTTTGAGGATAAATAAATGAAATTAATGGAGGAAACAAAACAATATTGCCCATCCCAATGTCTAATCCATTAATTACACTATTAATTACTAATCTAATCATCACTAAGACATTGTAGTGAAAAAGCGTTTTATCGCAATGATCTTGGTTAAATTGTTATTTTAAAAAAAAAAAAGTCTCTGGCTAAAGCTTTAAAAAATAGATTGAGAAACTTTATAGCTCCCCATGAGGGAAATTATTTGGAAAGTACAGTAGCTAAAAATACTGTGATCTTAGCATTGGAGAGAAGTTAAAATGGTATTACAACATGAACAGCAGTAAAATAAGTAAAAAATGATCAAGCTACCTTTATTTATTACTGAATAGTCGATTTCTAAAGTAGTCCTTATTTGCAGCAGGCAGTGGACTTCATAAGTGTAAATAGAGGTAATAAAGCCTGCTGGGAAACAGTGAGTAGTGCTTCTTATGGGGCCGAGTAAAGGAACAAATCAACTGGATTGCTCCATTCAATCTCAGGTCATCTCCATTGCCTTGGGGCCCATACAGGACGGTAATGGGGTTGACTGTGCTAGCCTCCCCCCTCCCCCTTACCCCTACTCCCCCATCCCCCTCTCCAGCCTGGGGGGGGGGGGGGGGTGAGTCTCCATGGTAACGTCCCGAGGCAGTGACCACATGTCGGAGTTTTGGGGGGGCTACAAGTGGACCGGCCCGTAGAGAGAGAGAGGGGGAGAGAGGGAGAGGGGATGTGAGAACAGCTGCCGATATGGGAGAATGAGAAATGTCAATCGCAGATACTTAAGTCACTGGTCACCTGTAGAAGACCTGTTGCATTTTGTTCATTTGTTAATTTAAAATATAGTATTATAGGTACTTAAAACCACAAATGGGCTGTCTCATGTCTTCTTATCTTAGACTAAGAACAATGATGAGAGCTGATTATTCTCTAAACTAGCTAATTTTGTTTTAGTTTTGTTCCCATAAAGGATGCAAAGAAATGCTTGAAATAAGTTTGAATTTGTGAAGTCATGTTAAAAACGTTCCTACTGGTTTTGTTTATTGGGTCTAGTGTCGAGTCACAGTCAGCAGATAAAAAAAATAAATAAATAAAATCCAACTTTAAATCAGATTAAACATTCTTTAAGTAACTCATGAGAATGTTATAACTAAACTATTTTGATGCCACTCAGATTACTTGAAAATTCTATACACCCCCAGTGTTATCGGACAAAGATTAAATTAACTTTTTCTAAATCACAACCAAGTCATTTACAGGAACATTATTAGCACATTTCTGAAGGATTGCCATAATATTGTTTGAATATTGTCAACGGACTACTAAAAAACAAAAGCAAACAAGATATACATTTTAATCAATGTCCCGCACCCCTGCTGGCTTCTGCCTCCCATGCCATCACATCGACAAGAATCTGAAAACCCCAATGCAGATATTACAGTAGGCACACATTAGCTGAATAGTGAACATATAATTCAGGTAAAATGGCTGAAGCTGCTCTTTGTGACAATGACTCCTCCTTTGACCTTTCCGTGTCCTTGCCTCTGCTCATGAGCGCGGCCCTGGTGACAGCAACGTGAACTTGTCTTGTAATGTACAATCACATGGGCATGATAAATCCAGGGCTCTGATTTAACAGGGCATCCGTGCGAGAGCCGCCACATGCGAGCGCCCGGGTCATGTACTGTACAGGGAGGAGGTTTGATATAGGGCCACAAGTAGAGAGAGAGGGCACCCTTAAATGTCAACATGAATCTATGGCACTTTTAACCAGATCAACAGCTTTTTCATTATGCCCAGTAGAAAAGACCTAAATATAGAAAATTACTAAATCTTAAAATAACATGGAATTTCTGTAAGTGATTGGGCAACTTCTAATGCAGAGTTATAATTGGTAAATGTATGAAATGTAATATTTCTTAATCTTAAAGAGGTCATCTTTTGCTTGTTTCCAGGTATTTACTATTAGACTATAACATATATCATTATTCTACATTTTGCTCATTGTAAACCACAGAATTGATTTAAAACGGCTAAACAATAGAAACTGGTTCATTGACTTCCTGTTCAAAACTGCTGAACTGAGAGGCCCCACCAGTTCATAGTGAAATTTCACTTCAAATACAGGACAATGCAGGATTATTAAAAAATCAAGAATCTAGAAGTACAACTAAAAGTAAGCTTATGATGAGGGAACATTGTTATAGTATGGTTAAAAGATCATAAAAGTCCATCATTTCTACAAGCGGTAAGGGAAACATCTCATTTTTATATATTTTATCATTAATTATGTGTAGTTTTGTTTTGTTTGATTTTGTAATTAACTCAATTACCTTAACTCGCTCTTATGCATTTACTATTAGCACGGTTGGTTCAAGTGTTTCCCTTTAACAGTGCATCAAACAGGTGCTTGTGCCCCGTGCTGTTCAGCGGTTGCAATCTAATTATTTTGTTTAAGTATTTCACTTTGATTTACGCTGAAGGGTGAAACAAATCCTGAACTTATGAATTACAGCTTGTATAATGTAGCATAAAATTCACAAAATGAGCTGATGAACTCACGTAAATACAAACCAGCCCAGAGAATATCTGGCCAATTTACTGAGCACAAATCTAATTTGAGATTTCACCCTAATCAAAAAAGATGTAATTAATTAATCAGATAATTCAGTGCCACGCATGGCAGAACACACATCTGTGCAGCGGTAATGGAGAGAGAGGAGAAAGATAGAGAGAGAGAGAGAGAGAGAAAGGATGGGGGGAGACTGAAAAAGAGAGACAGAGATAAAAAGAGAGTGAAAGAGAGGAAGTAAGAGAGGGAGACAGAGAGACAGAGTGAAAGAGAGCTAGAGTGAGGAGAGATAGCTCTACTGGAATCTACAGTCCGGCTCCACACACACTGGTGTATGAGCCCTGTACTATACTGTTACAGCACAGTTATAACAGAAGAGCCGTAACAACAGTGACATGAGGCACTTTGAGGTAACAGAGCTGACAGAGGAGGCAGGGCTGCTACAAGGCAAACATAAACTGTGCCACTTCATCTGAAAACAATGGGGGAGAGGACAGCGAGTGCTCTCATCCACATCTCCATTGTCTCTGCTCTCTCCTCCTCTCCTCTCTCCTCCTCCAGTAGCAGAGGGGGGGAGAGGAGGGGGTCGAGGGGGGGGGAGGTCTGCTGCTCTGTCTGTGTGTGAATGCACAGACGGTTCAGTAGTAATTTGATGTGTGTCCCTGGGGACATTTGATGGATTAAAGCTAAGCAGCTCCATTTCGCAGCACCACCTGATCTTCCACTGCCTGTGCCCCATATAAAGGCTGGCGTGATTGCTGATCTCAGCTAGTCTGACAGTCTCTCTCCCTCCTCTCTCCTCCGCTCTGTCTCCATCTCTTCTCTTCCTCACTGGTCCCTTAAGCCTACTGCATCACAGGAGCTATCCAGTGCTGAACAGGATCGCTTTTATTTTTTATTTTTTTATGTTTTGGGGGAAGCTGGGGGAGCCAGAGAGCATCACACAGCATTGTCGCCAGCCTTGTTCTTCTCTGATTTACATTTTATTTTCCATCCTCTGCTTTTGGCCGCGTCTTCACATTCACCAAAAGGATTACCGTCCGAGCATCTCTTTCTCTCATGTGTTTTTCTCCACTAAGTGCTCCCATCCTCTGAAACATGCCCCGCTCATTTTTGGTCAAGAAGATCAAGCTTGATGATTTCTCTTCATCCAACATCCCCTCATCTAACCACCACCACCAGCAGCAGCAGCCTCTGGACGACTTCACTTTCACGCGCTCCATCTCGGACCCTGTGACTACTCTGGGCGTCCGTCTCAGTGAGAATGGTGAGTTTACATGCCTCCAGTCTGCCCCTCTGCAGCCCTCTACTTAAATATGTGCTTGCCCTGTAGACATGTCCTACATTTGTCCACTTAGAGTAGCTTTCTTTTTTGTTTCTACATCGGATAGGCTCTGCTCTGCTACTCAAATAGTGTACATGACTTCCTTACATGCTTGTGGATGATATCTGCGTCAATATCCCTAAATAATCCTCCACGCTCACCCAACCCCCATCGCCGTGTGGCCGTAGTAGACTTTTGTTTTTTGAGTATAGAGTGAAGGACAACACAATTCAGGTCACAGCGGCGGATTAGCTTATGTAAATAGGGAACAAAATGTGTGTCTAATCGGCAAAAGCTTTGGTGACGTATCTGGTAGCTGCTTTAAACCTGTGGATGCTAGCCACACGCGCGGCCCATTATATAGACTGTACAAAAAAACAAAAAAAAACAACAACTCAGAAAGCAGATCAGTATCAGATATGCATTTGTCCTTAGTTGTTTTTGTCCTTGGGTTCCCATCATGGTCCGATCCTCCCCTTGCGTGCCCCCCTCTCCCCATCCATGCACAGTCACCCCACCCCCATCTCTCTATGCTACATCTTTCTCGTCCTTCCGGGCATTTGAAAACTAGCTTAGAGTTTCAAGAGCCCACCGCCGCCACACAAGATATCAGAGCACTGTATAAGGTAGCACCACGAGGGATGAGGTGAAAGCGAAGGGGGAAAAAAAGGATGTAAAAATGCTAGAGAAGCAAAGAGAAGCATATCACGTGATGGAGCTTGTACAGTAAACATGAAGAACTAACATAGCTGTACTCTGGTGTCCACGCAGTCCGAGCTAGTTCAGGGCAACCTCCACTAAAACTGTCTTCCATTTTGTAGCATTTTTAAGGCCAAAATGTGCGTGTTTTTTGTGATTTTTATGATGTGGGATTGTTGGCACAGAGTAAGGCTGGAGCTTGTGACGCTGCCACCTGTTATTCAACTAACAAAGTCAACACTGACAAAGGGCCACTGAGATTTAGATGCATCGGGATTAGAAAGGATTATAACGTTTTCACTCGCTTTCAAATGTGCAGGTCAAACAACATGTGGTCAGAATACACAATTATAAAATATATTTCATTATAGTTAAGAAAAAAAAAATAGTTTAGACTGGTAAAAAAAATTTAGCTTGTTTTGGAATGTTTATTGGCAACATCTGATCAGATTTATGTAAACAAACGTTGGACATTTTTGTATTAAATTACATTTTAGCTATGGCAATTGTTTTTTTGTTTTTGTTTACTGACAATGCATACTTAGATTCATGTAAATAGACACCAAACATAAGTAAAACACTTCTACAATAAAATAAAATTAATTCAACAATTTTTATATTTTAGCTAGGGCAATAAAAATGTCCTTGTTTTGGATGTGTACTGACTCCTTATTGGTCAGATTTATGTAAACAAACACTGGACACTTTTGCAGTAAATTTTGAACAAATTAAATATTCTAGCTCTTTCAGAGTTTCAACAAGCTATAGCAGTTGCCCTTTATCAGAACTAAGCAGTTTAAATCTTCTCAAAGTCCTCACGAAATCCTTCATATCGGGGAGGAATTTTTAAACCCCTTGAATAGCAATACAAATGGTCCTTGTTTTTGAATGTTTATTGCCAACACATGGTCAGATATAGTAAACAAACACTGGACACTTTTGCAATAAATTATAAAAGCATAAAAAACATTTTATATTTTAGTCATAGCTGTAAAAACTATCATTGTTTTTGGATATTTGGCAACTCTTTCATCAGTTTAACAAACACTAAACATAAGTACAATCTTCTGCAATAAAATAAAATTAATCCCATCAATTAAATATTTCAGCTATAGCTACAAAAAAATCTGCTTATTTTTGGATCTTTGCTGACACCTCATTGGCCAGCTTTATGTCAACAAACACACTGTTGCTATAGCTATAAAGGTAAGTATTTTTGAGCGGATGATTTGAGCCGATGCAGAGTGAAAAACAGTAAAATAGTGCGGATTGTACGAGCAGCTGAAAGCCCAGCGTCAGCAGTTCTGTGGGCAGGACGTGTTTCTCTCCTCTTTGTGCAGACATTTGACTTGAGTGTCTGTCGAACAACAAAGAGGGGTGGCTGAGAGGCTCCATTAATTACATGCTTGCTTTGCATTACAGAGCTGAGCCTATGAGCTGTAAAGGCTGATACAGCGTTAGCCCTAAATGATGAGCTCTTGTCTGACCTTGGCTAATTGAAACACAGTAAATGGCCGTGTGCTGTGTGCATGTACAAGCGTCTGTTGTGATATAAAGCAAGCTTGTATTTCACATTACATTTTACATTCTGTTTCTATAGGCTATAATAAAGGTGTGAGGGGACTATCACAACTGCACAGTATGAACAAATGCATTAAAATTGCAATTTGAACTGGTGCAATTGGCAAATCAAAAAGGCTGCAGTTTTTAGGTAAAAGATTGTCTTCAGTATACACAAAATATTCAGGCACACATTGTAGCAGCTACACCATTAGCCTTAATAAAGCATGACGTAATTCAGAATCAACAGTTTTTTAAGAATGATTCAGGCTTAGTAACTAACCCTGACTAACCCCCTACTAACCCTGAATATTATTTTTTATAAATAAACTTGTTCATTATGATTCAAGTCTTTCCTCGTGCTTTATTAAGGATAATTAAGGAGTAGTAACTATAACGTGTAACCAAATATTCTGTGTTTTTATGGATTATTTTTTAGTTACTGTATTTTAGACCTCTACTGACTGAATGCACTGAAATGCATTCGATTCTTGCATTTGGTTATCAGTTCATATGTCTTCTCTCAAATGTTAATGCTACTAAGTCTAAACGCAATACTAAAAAATAGGGATGAACGATTTTTTTGACAAGCATTGAAATTGAGATTAGATGCACGTTTTAAGTTTTAATAACAGCATTCTTCACATTTGAAACACATCCAGAAGAATTAACAAAAAGAATGAAATACGAACTGAGAAACTAATACAAGAATAACATTTTGGAACATGTTTGTACAGATCTAAACTACAGGGTTAGCATATTTTGTAGTCTGTGGAGGAAATTATTGTACATGTGTTCATTCAAATAGCGCTTTTGATTCAATTGCGATTAATCTTAAAGCCCTCTTAAAAAATATTATTTATTTCCCCTTCACAACCATGCAATTCCAATAAATAGCATATGATCACATCCAGTATGGTGGCCCTGTGCTGTGGCATTGACTGTTTGCCTGGTGTTTGGACTCAGTGCAGTGTACAGCCATGCAGCGTGCCTCTGTCTGCAGATGTCACGGTCGTGTCTGTGACAAAGTGCTGTGTGAACAGAGCCCTCAGGAGGCTCAGGAGGAGCACTTGAGCTGAATTAATGGGCTGCTTCTTGAGGCCACTTGAGCGTCTTTAGACAGGTGACCCTCTGCACAAACAATGGGAGAGAGCCCGATCCAGACCCACAACTATACACTCAATGCACTATAAACATTTTCAAGTGCCATATATTGCACAAGAAAAAATTTATAGTAAACAATAATATTGATTTTTGCCACTGACACAATAGCCTTAAAGCAGAATCCCAAAAAACCTACTCTATATCAGTGTTTCCCTCAGGTTTGTACAGAGACTATGTGGCACAAGCCATCCATATTTGAATTATTTTCTTTAAAGAAGAAATATTGTGCTTGTGTCTGCTATATAGTTATAATCAATGACACCTGTGGATCATTATGTTAAATTGCAATATTCATCTAAAACAACTTAATAAAAGAAACAAGTCTGCTATCCACGTTGGAAAAGTGCAGTGCCCAATGGAAGCTGACGTAAACGTAAATGTTGTCATAGCAAAAAGCTCTGCAGTTGTCAGCGCCTCTTATGAACAGCTGCAATTCATGCTAGCATTAACACCACTTAAATACAATTTCTGGAGAATTAATGTCACTTTTTGTCTGTGCTGATCAAAAGAGGACTAATATCAGATTAAATATTATATATGTTTATAACAATACTACAAGTATTATTTCTTTTGCCATTTGTTGTTCAGTTTGTTATTTATTCAACCTTCTGAAGCTCAAATCTTATCGTCGTACAGAAAAATAGCTTGTGTAAAAAGAGTGTAAAAAGTTCTCCCCTGGTACAAAAAAGTACCCATGATAAATATTGCCCCCAGAAATATTGTTCCACTGATAATATATAGAACAATAAGTCTATATAGTAACTATCATGACATGCCTATAGGTGTACTGCTACTATGTGTGATCTGCTTTCATGTTATGTTAATGCCCACTGTTCCAGCAGCTGCACTATTTTACAGATGATAGTCTATTGATCAGATGAAAACTTTGAATTTCATTAAAAAACAGTCAATACCTAATTTCCACTGCATGCTGCACACAGAGCTTAGTGGAGCTTTTTTGTAGCATTATGCGGTGAGCCATTCATTTGAGGAAAGAATGTCTCTAAAACTTTCATTTTGCTAATTCTCATTCAGTACTGTGCGAATGCCACTGCCGAATCCTTTTTGCTCCCTGGTGTCGTACTGCTCCCTAGTCAAATGATTCTAACAAAAATAGACCTCCCTCAAATTACGAGACATTAAAATCACACAGACATCTTTGTGTTGTGTTAAAAATGCTCTACTTGATTTTTACTGTCTTAAAATGTGAAAAACAGAACTACTTAATTGTAAACGGTTTGCAGTGGTCCAAAGTTATTCCTCCCTTATGCTTAAAAGTGCTTTTCACACCTTTCAGAGGCCAGAGCGGAGTTTCCAAACAATGACTAGCATGCTAACTGTGCACTTCCTGATTATAAGACAATAAAAGGCTTTAGATGTAGACAGTACATAGCAGACTTATTTCAATCTCAAGAGCTGCTTATAATATATAATATATAATACTGGGGCATGACATTTTGCTCAAATACATGGAAAATACATGCGTACAAGCCCTTTAAGCTAGCTAAAACCAGAAGGCATTTGCAGCTGTCAAGAGTGCTGCATTTTATATAGAATCAATAGAAGAAACCATGACACACCCATAAACAGTGCGCATGGTTCATCTGAATTAGCAGCTCATCTGTTTGACTTCAGGCCACAGCTCAAATCTTCATTAACGAAACAAGGGCAGAGCTCGGCCACAGAGGACTGAGGTGTCAGAGATGAAGAAAGTCTTATCTTTCAAAGAAGTTCTAATCAATAAGACGGCTTCATTTAAGATCCTGGTGCAGTGTAGCTGGCACTCAGGAGAGATCTCTGATGAGTTATTATCAGCTGCTCATCCCGACTGTAAAATTACAACCTTCATAAATGCAGTTAAGCGTGTCCTGTTTCCTCGCTATTGTGTCTAACCTGTTAGATGTGGAGAAATGCAAATGTCTCCTCCTGCGTTTGATGAAGGGCAATCATCCAACGTGATAATCATGTAATCAGCACGTGTCACTGTGTCCTTCTCCATCAAAACCTCTGGCCAAAGCATGGAGGCCTGTCACCATAACACATTCTGAAGTGCAATATATTGGTTAAGTAAATATAGATGATAATACTGAAACCAAACCATAGAGCAGAATTATGTGTAAATATGCTGTGACCTGCTATAAAGAAATAGCAGAATGCAACACTTAAATAATTAGTTTGTATCTACGAGTTATAAGTTCATAATTTAACCTTCTACAGCTCAAATCTTATATTGCAAAAATGTAAAATTTCCCACCCACTTTGTGTGCAAAGAAAGGACACGCGATGAATGTTGTTGTCATGATATTAAAATTTCAATCTCAATTTTGATACTAGGGAATAGAACTGATGTTCAATACCGATTCCAATAGCACTATTTAAACAACAAAATGACATTAAATCGTAGTACTTTCTTTGTGGCCTTATATCTGTAATCCCTCAGTTGTCCGGGTATGTTCCATAGTGTATACTAGTCTATGTAGTCTTATGCTTGTTGTGATACAGCTCAAGATCATGCAAACCTACTCAGGAAAGGTTCATTTCTGTCCTGTGAATGTGACTTCTTTAAAGTATCTATTTTCGATACTAGTTTTTTGACAACCCTAATTAACGCCCAAAATTTTTTGTTCCATTTATCATGTATTGAAGGATTATTGTTAGTAGAAGTTGATTATTGTTAATAATTATACTGACAGGCCTAACCGCGTGTGTCTTTTATGCAGGCTACATCCAGGATTACATCACGCCATCTGTGTATCAGGGGGAAAAGAAGCTGGAGCATAGGCTGGTGTCGGACCCTCTGTACAGCCCAGTGAGCGGAGGAGAGGAGTACTGCGACCCCGACCTCAAGCAGCCCGACAGCCCACAGTCCGGGATGACAGCCAGCGGTTACTATAGCGGCGAATCGGATGGTCCCGCCGAGGGGTACACCATGGATGCCTTCTTCATCTCGGACGGGCGCTCGCGAAGGAAGGGCGATCGCGACCACCGGGGGGCGAGCTCCAGAGAGAGTCCCAGCGAAGTGGTGCCGGAGCGGGTCAGCGGTACGGCGAGACACACCTGTAACGAGTGCGGCAAAACCTACGCCACCTCGTCCAACCTAAGCCGGCACAAGCAGACGCACCGCAGCCTAGACAGCAAGATGGCGCGCAAGTGTCCAACATGTGGGAAGGTGTACGTGTCCATGCCTGCGCTGGCCATGCACATCCTGACCCACGACCTCAAGCACAAGTGTGACGTGTGCAGCAAAGCCTTCAGCAGACCCTGGCTCCTGCAGGGCCACATGCGCTCACACACAGGAGAGAAGCCCTTCGCCTGCGCCCACTGTGGGAAAGCCTTCGCCGACCGCTCCAACCTCCGCGCCCACATGCAAACGCACTCTGCCTTCAAGCACTACCGATGCAAGCGCTGCAATAAGACCTTCGCCCTCAAGTCCTACCTGAACAAGCACTACGAGTCAGCGTGCTTCAAGGGCTCAGCAGACGAGGACGACTCCGGATCAGAAAACTAACACAGAATAATCCTGCTCACTCTGCCCTCCATGCCTTTTTTCTTCCCTTTTTTTAGAAAGCAATATTTTCACTGAGATTATGTGAAGAAACAATTATGGCAAAGACACTTTCAAAAGATGCTGGATTTTCCCCTGCACACGACAGTAGCTAATCGCCCACAGGAACTAACAATCAACAACCTTCCCCAAATAGAGACTGTAGGTTAGTGTTCACAGTATAATAGACTCGGACACAGCCATGTACGCATGTACACGCACTGTACACTCTCACACTATATATGAGGCCTGGCATGTGAATTTTTATCAATGACTATAATGATATTGATATCAATAGTAATAATATTTAGATTCCTGATATTTTATAGCAAATAGTAATGAAAAAAGAAAAAAAAACATGAAAAAGAACTAACAGTGTTCTTTGTTTTTTAGACAAAATGACCTCTTGTATTTTTATGCTGCTTTTTATTTGCTGAGAATTGAATTCTTTTGCAACTGCCAACTTTTTATGAAAATGTGAACTATGACAGTATTTGCAAAAAAGGGAGATCATTTTAAAGGTTAGAACCCTTTTTCACACCAATGTTTAAATTCAATGGATGTTATTTTTCTATATGATTTTTCTAGAGTTATTTTTTGTGCTGGTTCCTTTGTAACTGTGGGTTTTCCAAAAAGCTACATAAGCTACAGGACCATAGGCCATAGGTCAGTACCTTGTAACAGTGAATACTCCCGTCGCCTGTTGAACAGGCTGTTCAGTGTTAAACTCACAGAGTCTATAGCAATGCCCCGTTCTTCCTCCTCGGCTCTGTGCTCCTCACCCTCAGTTACAAAGTCCATCAGTCTGTTGCTCAAAGCTTCACTCACCTTTAAATCCCATCTATTTATCATGTAAATACTTTATTTATTGACTATTTATTAATCTAATCATTTATTTATTTTTTCTATTTATTACCTATTTATTATCATGTATTTATTTTATATTTGAATTGTTTTAATATGGACATCCATTGATCTTGTAAGATGCTGCTGATCTTCAAAGAAAATGTTGATATGCATGAAAACTGTAGAGTCCCTGGGACTTAGTTTTAAAGAGGAACAATGTACAGAAGCACTGGCCCAGTGAATGAAAGCAGACTTTTCGTTGGCAATAACTTTTCTCACAGCAATTCACCTGTAACACAATCAGCGCTGTTCTGTTGCAGCCGATATCAGGCAATAAAAGACGTCACAAACAGATTCTGAATCCTCTGCATGTTGCTCTTCCCCAAACGGCAGCGCCTCGTGTCGCGCCTTTGTCTTTGAATCTCAGGCAATAAATTGTTCCAAAAACGATAATGTTAGTGTCTCTGTGTGTATCAGCATCAGTCAACAATACGTGCATTTGTGATTCACAAAGACTAAAGCAATAACAGAACCACCATGAACCATGATTAAGACCAAAAATCTGAAGCATCCAATCAAATTTAAAGGAGGTTTTCTCTTCTCCGTTTGTTTGTTTTGCCTTTTGTTGTTCTGGGGGTAATTTGAATGACACTACACTAGCCCAGCGCAGCGTCCAGCACGTGTTGAGTTGTACAGGGAGCTGGTTCTGTGGAGGAACAGATGCATTGGGACAGACTGCAGATAGAGCTGACCTCCACGGGGAAGGTCAAGCAGCAGCAGGCAAACGCACTGTCAGCCATTTACATATTGGATAATACACAAAGCTCTCCCATAGAACAACACAGACTAAAGGAGTTTCAGCACTGTCTGGTCCAGTCAAGTGATGTCATGATATCGAAATTTTGCTTTGCAATTATTGTGAAAAGAAAGATCACGATTTAATGATTATTCATGATTACTGACACCATAATCACCAAACAAAAGTGAATCCTTCATTTCATAATCTAATGTTTTGCCATTTCTAGAGTATGTCAGCTTTAAGAAATTAAATTTTCTGAAGGATAATGTAAAGCTAATGTGAACTGCCAGATAACTTTATTACTGATTTTAAATGACTGACTGAATACGTTTTTTTTTTTCTCACTATTACATTTTGACCTGATTATTCATATGGATGCACACTATATGACATATTAAAATCGCAATTTGAGTTGGTGCATTTATCAAATCGCAAAGGCTGCAATTATTTAGATAACTGAATGTCCTCTGTTAAACAACAAAATATCCTGTATTTTAATAGAAAAAAATTGTTGCACAAGTAGTTTAGACCTCTACAAACTACAACAATGTTCTGAAATGCATGGAATTCTTGTATTAATTTATCAGTTCGTATTTTAGTCTTCTCTCAAATGTTAAGGCTCCTGGTTGTTTACAACGTGCAATTTGAGCAGAATCTTGTAAAATATATATCTCAAATCTCAATGCAGTCTCAATACTTGTCCAAAAAAATTGCAAAACCGTGCAGCTCAATCAATTAACCAAATAAACTTGACATTGAGAGTCCAGCTGAAACACTGCATGAAAGCCTCCAACCACCTGTCTCTCCACAGCTAAGCTCCAGCACCAAAAACCATCATTTAAAACTAATTACCGCAATCAGGCTTAAACCATTGAAATCAAGGGAGGCGCACTCTAATTCTATTTTCTCGTCCGAAAACATTGTTCCTCTTTGACAATTTTGTAAATATACTGTACATATACCACAGCAATAATATGACAATGCATGTAGGCATATAATTGCTCCTTTTGTATTCATGCTATCTTTTTTAAAAATGGAAAAAATCGACTTATAATACAGGTATACCACAAAGTCTGGGTCGCCATGCCAATCAGGGAGTGTCTTGATTCAAAGTTGTCTGTTTTAAGTATCAAATCCACTTCAAAATCTTGTGTTTCTTTAAGATCTAATCATGTCTGTGGAGTTTCTGTTCTGGTTTTCTTTTGTTGATGTGCCCGACTCGGCTGCGCAATGCAAAGTGCCAAAAAAGTATAATTTCCATGACAAAAGCCTTCAACATATGGTGGGCTGCTTGAAACCTCCCATATGGTCCTCAAGAAAAATGATTAAGATTTTCACTCCACTCTCTCTCTCTCTCCAGCTCTTCCTCTTTTTGTGTCTCTCCATTTGAGTGTGAACAAACTGAAGCCATGACTGAAGGTTTGATTTCTCTTCTGTGACAATAAAAATAATAATGATGATGACAACAATAGCAATGATAACATTAATAAAATCATAGCACAAGGAGCCTTAAGTCCACTCTCTTTTATGTGCACTGTCACTTATAAAATGCATTGATTTAAAGCAGCACTGTGTAACTTTTCTGGTGAGTGGATTTGCCACCTGCTCGTCTCCATGCCTGGAAAGTTCTACAGTATGACATGAAACTTATCTTGATGGCATGGGATGCCACAAGGGCTATCTTGCATTCAATTACAAGTGTTTTTATTGCCATAAAAATCCCTAGAAAAACATGCATTCTTATTTGGTTTGGCGGCGTCCCCTGCTTGTCTCTGTGGAGACAGACAAGTTTAATGCCAAGACAAAATAATGACATGTCCAAGGAGACTGAGAGGTGACAGGCCTTCCACCAGAAAAGTTACACAGTGCACTTTTAACTTTGGGAGATGAAAGGTAGGCATATGTCATTTTAGTACAGAACTTTATGCCTCCAAAAAGTCAACATTACTGTGATGGCTGATTTTATTGATTAAGACTTTACTGTGGAGTTGGATAAGATGAGAACAAATGCGTATTGATTTCACCATACATTTTTTTACAAAAGAAAACATAGTAATAAATAGATAGTAAAAAGTAAACATTGTGAAAATATAGGTCTACAGCCAGTCTTCTCTCAGTTACAATATGCTCTAGTAATTGGCACTGTCCTAAGGAAAAATAGAATTGAAAATTATGTTTAATTAGTCTAGGGAAAATATGTAGATTTTTTTGTCAGTCCTAGTTTTAAACTCCAAAAGAAACCTGTAAGATTGAACCCTTTAGAATTAGAATTGCAGTATATCGTGTTCTCCTATGTTGATGATTAATAGATTATATGAGCTTCACTATTCTTTTACAAACTTGTTATTTCGCCGCTACAATCCACAGGACGCTGGTTTCCTTTTGTTTGCGCTGGGCTGAGGGCCTGACAGCTTCAATGAAAGTTCCTGAGACGTGGGTGTTATCAAAAGCCTCGGCATCTGTTCCACCACTATTAAGCCTTCCTCCTCGTTAAATTTTAATGGAACATTGATTTTACGCTGGGACCGGTCTTTTCCGAATGACTCAAATGCCGGGCAAAAATATGGGGCAAAATAAAAATGAATCATGACAGCGGACAAGGATTATTATTCCGTGGCTTTTCTTGATTGGTTTCAGGGGAATATACAAGACGTGAATGCAATCGCTTGTCCTTCAGTGTCCTCCAGCAAGCTGCAGTGTATAATGAGACAGAGGAGAGGCTGAAACTAGACACTTGGAGCACTATCTCTCCCCTACACACAACTACAGGCGAGTGATTACCGCTACTGTTGTTCCACCGTGCTGCAGAAGTCAGGTCAGCAAAAAGTTCCCAGCAAAAAAAAAAATCTATAAATCTGTAATTACATCTTTCCTTTTCAAAGAGTCAAATATCAGTCAATAGCCATCACTGTTTCCTTGTATATATTGCAGATAGAAGTGTAACTATTGGTGATGTTAAGTTACATTACAAGGTGAACTTGGTCATTTTTGGCAAAGGGTTTGCTACCTGGCCTGCTTGTCTCCACGGTGATATTGCTATGCTTAGAATGTTCCACATAATGGTATTAAATGTATCTATCATTTGTTTTATTTGTTTTGATTGCTCAAAAATGCCTTGAAAAACTTGCATTTTTACCGTGAGAATATTCACAGATCTGAATAACAACATGGCCAGGTTGCATCACGTGCTGCATGGAGATAGATAAGGTTAGGGTGAGTAGTTCCTTGTTGTAAAGCGCTTTGAGTGCCTTGAAGGTGGAAAAGCGCTATATAAAAATGTGACCATAAGTTTAATGCCATACTGTGTAGCATTCCAGCCAAAGCAATAAGAGCTCCATGGAGACAAGCAGGTAGTGGAACCTCTACCAGAAGAGTTTAAAGTTTAAAGATAAGAAAGCATCATTGGTATTACACTAGGAAAAAGCATGTTTTGAACACTAGGGACTATAGTGTAATATGTAGGTAAAGATAGGCTGGAATTCTATGGGGAAATTGGCCATTGAAATTCTAAATGCAGATGTTTTGAGTTTGTTTATCTCATACTGGTAACTGCATCTTCTCTGTCAGCACAAATTAACTAAAGTGAAATTCTGCATGCTTAACATATCTTGCTTCTATACAGGTTTGTGGAACTAGATTCTAAATAGTAGTGGGCAATGTTATTCTGAAAACAATATGCACATAAACAAATATTTAGAAAAGAGTTAAAAATCTGTATTGTTTGAGGTGTATGCATTGCACAATCAAAGTGCAGACAATGGCCCACCTTTCATCCTACAAATAATTAGATCAATTGTGGATTGTTCAGTTTGGAGATGTATTTCATAAGTAACTCCACCTCACACTTAGAATACTTTTGACAATGTCTCTGGTGAGATTTTGAAATAATCAGATCCAAAAGGATGAATGAAACCTGCCCTATACTACACACACTTTATCTGTCATCATATCAGCATTCATGGGCAGTACTCAGTCAAACTTTACCAGCAGATGTTGGCCCTTATCAGATTTTATGATGAAAGTAAATAACTGATTTCATTACATGGCAATGGACTGTAAAATGGGGACCCGTGGAATCCAATTACATCACCCGTGGGTGTGCTGCGTGTCACAACAGCAGCAGAGGAGAGAGGAAGCAGGTACAAGACAGGGGCTGCATACAGAGCACTGACAGCCAAGTGACAAGGTCTACCAGAATATATGCCCAGTTTTTAGTCTTGGTTTAGACCTGTTTTCGACTTGGTTTAGACCTGGTTTAGACCTGTTTAGACCTGAGTTGGGCCGGGTTAGTCCCGGTTTAGATCTAATTAATTCTTGGTTTAGCTCTGATTTAATCCAGTCTTAAACTTGCTTTTGTCCTGGTTTTGTCCTAGTTTAGTCCTGATTTAGCATAAACCTTGATTCAATCCTGGTTTAGATCTGAGGAAGACTACTTAGGAGGCTATCTTAAGTTATTTCCAGTCCTGATTTAGTCCTAGTTTTGACTGGGTTTCGTCCTTGTTTACTCCTGGTTTAGTTCTGGTACAGACGTCTGTTTTCTAAGTTCCAGTCCTGGTGGTGGTGTTCCCTGGTTGTTTAGTTCTTATTTATTTTAGTGATGTGGTCCTTCTTTAGTCCTGGTTTAGCCCTGATTTAGTCCAGGGCTAAACCAGCCCTGGTTTAGTCCTGGTTTAGTCCTTATATATTCAAAGTGAACAAACTATACAGTGTTTCGGACATTGCAAGCTTGCATCACTCAGACATATGCAGACAGAATGCCCCTCCTACTGCCACTGCCTCCGCACATCAGCTAAATTATTGAAAACAAGCTCAAAAACAGCACGCGCTTCTCTGACACTTCAAAGATTGTGACCCCAGGAGCTGTCATCTTCTCAGCGTCTTCAGGAAAAAATCACAGCCTCCTGATTGGACGAGAGCACTACTTCAGCAAGGTTCATTAATCACTACCCACCCCTATGTAAATTTAGATCTCAGAGCATATTTACCTATATACTGTAAAGGGAAATCATCAATAATAAGTGTAATAGGATGTGTGTGGCAGTTTTCAATACAATAAGGTTCAAAGCAACTGGTGTCCTTCCTGTTGACTTCATAACAAAGCAACATGTTACAGACTGTGGCCTTACCTCACTGTAGGACATGACTCTTCACCTGGCATCTGGCGCCCTCTGTTGGTTGGCTGCTGCAAAACACAACATTGGGTTTACGTATATTCTAATTCAGTGCCCTATGGGGTCTAGAAGTTTCTTGTATTTAACAATAAAATCAATACATTGTTACAACAGAGGGTTGTAACAGTGAACGTTCTAAAGAACTCATATTACGCCATTTTCAGATCTATGTTATAATGGTGTTTCCTCATCAAACACACACCTGGAGTTGTGTTCTGTTTCATTCACACATTTAAAACATAAATCTTTGCTCAAACAGAAAACACTCTGTTCCACCTTGTGATGTCATGTGGTAATACAGGAAGTGCTCCACTATGTTTTTAAACTCACCTTCACTTCACTTCACTTCACTTCACCTTCACTAGAATTATTTGGATGATTTCAGCCCTGGAATTGCTAATCTCCACTGAACTAAAGGTAAAGGATAGCTGATAACTATCACTACATAACATCACAAGGTGGAAAAGAGCATTTTGAGTTAATGTGTATAGGTGTGTAATTTGGATTTTAATTTAGATTTTGACATCTATTCTAGTTAGATGTTCTTGGTTAAGCATATTTTTCACTTTCCCCCTTATCTTTCAACTTACCTGTAATACAATTCTTTTGTTTCAAATGTTAACACTCCTGGACATGTATGAAATGAGCAGTCTGAACAGAATTCTACTATTAAAACATGAATCGCAAATCATCTCACAATACATTTCAGAAAGATCATAAGATTTTTCTCAAAGACCGTGCAGACCTGCTGGTGGAAGAAACTAGTCTACACTAGTACCACAAGCTTCCTCACAAAATCATATTCTCTAGCACATTGTGAGTTTAACACCATGCTAATACTGTAGCATTTTCATTCCTACAGTAAAACAAACAAAAGCATACTAAAAGATGTGTACAAACTAAACACTAACAGCCTTAAAACCGTTGTGTGTGACTGTCCCTTTAAGAGCAAACAGTTTGTCTTCTCAGATTGTGCATCACAGGAGAGCAGCTCATTAGAAGCCTTCGTTCCTCACTGTTTCATCGAGTGAGACTGCCAGGCTCTTTAGCTCGCTGTTCTTGATGTTTGTGTTGTTTGTGAAAAACCCATCTGCTTCCTTGTCTCTGGCTGGCAGCGGGTCCACCTCGTCCGTATGCCGCTCGTTTGAAGTCCTGTCTCTAAATCACATTTTTATGCATCCAAATTGTCATCAGTATTCAGGAGAAAGTCAAGGAGGGTGGTTTTTAAATAGCTCCGTTTTGCTTTCATGTGGAGAAGTGGAAACAGCGGGAGGCTTCGGTGTTTTGTATGTTTATGTTTGGAATAGTTTGAGCAAAATGAATTTAATAAAACAAGTGTCCAAATGGCTAGGGTAGATTAAAACAAGTCCAGCCATTCCACTTTTAGTCCTGAAACCTGAAGTAAGACTTGCTTCTGATCTGGGTTTGGATACTGTGTAATGGTTTAAAACCAGTTAGGCTGAAATACTAATTCAGCTCTTTGTGTTGGTTCATTCATGTCATAGTTTAGTCCTAGTTCATCCTCGTACAGCTGTCAGTTCTGGTCTATTCCTGTTACGACCTGTAGTTAGTCATTTTAGACCTGGTCTGGTTGTGTTTAGTCCTGGTTTATCAATCTTCATACTTCCTGTTCCCCGTATTTCTGTAAGTATTGATTTAGTTCTAGTTTAGTCCAAACATACCCCATCTTTACTGGAATAACTGCAGAGTCATCTGTACTTAAAGTAACAAGTACCACCGCTGGATCAGAGAGGCCGTCGAGACACAGAAAGCACCAACTTTGAACCAGAACAGAGTGTACACGTTTTTCAACACCTGTGACACAGTCCTGGAGAACTTGTCAGACAGTTGGGGGCGTAAGCTTCTTCTACAGTTATGAATGTCTGAAGTCGATTTTGCATAATATTTTTCTTTTAAACAAATAAACTATTCTCCTGTCCGATTGTAAGAAGTTTTGAACAGCTAAACTTAGAGGACAGTATTGACTTTTACAAAAGATAGTTCTGGTTCTTGGAGTATTCCTATGGCCTTTATACCAATAGGTTTAGTCCTAGTTTAGTCTTGGCTTAGTTCCTGTTTAGTCCCGGTTTAGTCTTGGTTAAGTTCTTATTTAGTCCTGGTTTAGTCCTTATTTAGTCCTGGTTTAATTCTTGTTTAGTCCAGGTTTAGTTTTGGTTTAGTTCTGGTTCAGTCCTGGTTTGGTTTTGGTTTAGTTCTGGTTTAGTCTTGGTTTAGTCTTGGTTTGGTCTTAGTTTAATTCTTGTTTAGTCCTGATTTTGTCTTAGTTTAGTTCTTGTTTAGTCCTGGTTTTGTCATTATAAGCATTAATAAGACACTGAATAACCATGTTCAAACACCACCGTTCCCCTCACTCATGCCTCAGAGATATAGTCTAAAGAGCGTCACAGTAATTATCACTTTAAAAGCATGTCAATGTGTAAAAGACATGAATAAATATAGCGCACTTCACTCACAAAACGCCTGGCAGGTAATTTTCTTCAGGTGCTCTATGTGTGACAATCCTATGGGGACTGAAGCTAATATTAAAAGGAAATCTGCTCCTCCATAAACCACCGCTCCCTGTGTGACTAACTCAATTTATTTAATTGAGATATTTTAGTGACTACTACACAATGGTGACGTGACAGCACAGGGTCAGACAAAGTGTAGTGGAATGAAAAGGTTCGAGGGAATCTGTATGCTGTAGTAGAGATGGACAATATGTCTTGGATTACCATTATAACCAATAGCAAAAGAAGAAATTTAATTTGTCAACTGGACAGAGTTTATTTGGTCGAATACGTTTCGCAGCTCATCCAAGCTGCTTCCGAAGCAGTCCCTGGACGACTGAGGGATTCTACACACATTATAACCAATGTTATATGACTATGATATTAAATCACAGTTAGAGGTGAACTATGTATTTTTTTTTAGTGGAGAGGGTGGAAACAACTTTCTTGTGTTCATGGATATGTAAATTATTTGCAAATAATGTTCCACAGTATGGCATTAAACTTTAATTAAACTTTGGCATTAAACTTTGACAAGCATGAAAGCAGCAGGCCAAATTACTGGTCAGATCTGTAGAAAGGGGAATCAGCACTCAGTAACAGTCCATGTTTTTCCACTTTGAAAAACCTGTAATTATATAAATGCAAGATAAATGCCATACTGTGGGACATTTCAGGCAAAGAAATAACTTGTCCATTGAGACAAACTGGCAGCGTACCCTCCAACAGAAAAGTTTCTTAGTGTGATATAAAATATAGTCATATATGATACAGTAATATAGAGCCAATGTTGGTAGATCTTGAGAGTCATTCATTTGAGACATTATTATTTTGCTATTATTTGTTTGTAATATTCTTAATCCTTCTTAAAAAATACTGAAATACATCAACTATACAGTGACATACAAGTACAAATATTATACAATAAGTCCTGTCTTACATCTCCACTGATTTTGCATAATTCATTAAATGTACACGACACTAAAGCCTATTCATAAAGTGGAAAATCGAAGTGGCTTCCAAACCAATTAGAGGAAACCCACTCTTCTGAACAATGCATTTTGGCGACGAGGTGAAACATTAATTGCATTCGCTACAAGTCTCCAGTTAAAAAGGAAGTGTTTTGTTACAGGATATTGTGATTCCATTGTTAATGATTACATGCTATATATAGTCCAGTCATTTCATGTTGTAACTTACTCCCCTGTGACCAATTAATCAACATGAAAGCCCAATCGTTGTTGTTCAGAGCATTTGTAATAATTTATTTTAATGGTCTGCTTCAGCTGTCCAAGAAATCATTTTAATTGTCTCATTATAAGTTCCATTAGATAGAAATGGCTTTTGGAAAAACAACAGTATTTGAATTGCTTTGAAGCTTTCCCCTCACCTGTGCGATGCTCCAGGCTCCGGCATGTTTAATGTATCCACAGACGTCTTCCTTGAAACACCTTCAAAAATAGACTATATTAGCAAGTGCAGGCTTTGAAGAAATACCTTTAATATAATGCGTGGACATATAAGTCTTACCTTGTTAAAATCACCCATTTCTTGACTTCACTTGTTGAAAATTGTTAAAGTTACTGCAAAAAAAAAAAATAAAAAATAAAAAATAAAAAAAAAATATATATATATATATATATATATATATATATATATATATATATACATATACATATATATACATATATATATATATATATATATATATATATATATATATATATATATATATATATATATATATATATATACACACACACGCACACAGTGAAATAATATATGGGTTATTACAAAAGATCAAACAGCTTTTTATAATGATCAGCAATCTGACTTACAGTAGTCAAATTATCAAGTTGAGTAGGTTAAATGGTGAAAACAAAGTAGTGAAAGCCAATATTACAGAGCAAAATAAATTAAGAGTGCTAAAGGGTACTAGCTGTTAAATGCTAATTGGCTAGCTACATGCACATTATGGGTCAAATAAAATACCTTGTCGAACATGTCGAGCTGACTTGTTTATAATATGAAAACATTTTAGTGTCTTGCAACATCAAAATAATATATCTAATTTATACACATGTGTATACAATGTATACAACATATGTACTTACCTTTTTGACACAAATATTAGAAAATTCAGGCGTAATGAGGGGAAAGTTTACACGTGCGTGGGCGTGTCGGCTGGTTTAGTGACGTAATTTTTCCGCTCAGCAAACCCGGAAGCAAGTAAAGTAAACACATTTTCAAAGGCTAATGTTTCTATCAGGATTTATTAACAGCTTTCGTATTTATTGTAGAGTTTTCTCGTCCAAAAGACCATCAGTTATGTCTTCCATTCACTCGGACAGCGTGAGTGAGGTCCACCAGGTGCCGCTTAACGTGCTCATCAGGCCGTTTCCCCCGGAGCTGGACGAGCAGAAGGTCCAGAGTTTGATGGAGACGATCAAGGTACAAATATAGGCCTAAATAGACAGACAGAAAATATTATGTATTTATATAACCAACAGGGAGCCACTAGTTGTCAAGTTACTACTAACTGTGAGATTAGTTTATCAGCTGAGCTATTCATTCATTCATTTTTTTATTAGGTAAACGCTTGTGGTCCCTATTTACACTTATAGAGTAGGCCTAGACTAATTCCTGATGCTTATGGTACATGAATATGTCTCAGTCTATTAAACTTTAGAAGTAACACACTTACATACTTCTTAATGACCCTTGATGAAATAAAATAAGGAACATAGCCTCTATCTTATAAACATAATCATTATCTTATGTTATGTGTTAAATCTGAGTGGATATCAACTAAATGTTCTACATTGTCTAATCCTGGCCAATCGCACATTTTGCTTAATGTGTGAATGCACCTTGGATATCCTTGTCTAAGCCATTGCCTAACTATGGTTATTTCTCAACAACTCTCCATTTGTTGTGAGATTTATTTATTATATAAGCATTATGCAAATATGGGTTTATTTGTAAGCACATCTACGCTTATTAATGCCATATATGCCATATTTAATTCTGCCTATTAATAATACAGTTTGAAGTAAATGTTAATAACACCTATTTATAAGATGTATCAGTTAGGACCTCAGTCACTCTTTGTTGTGACTGTATTTTAAACTGCTTTCATCTTTGTCCAGAACACTCCGGACATCGGCGTGGTTCCTCCCATTGACGTTCTGTGGATCAAAGGAAGAGAAGGAGGAAATTACTACTACTCTTTTGGAGGCTGTCACAGGTTTGCTGCGTATCAACGATTACAAATGCCCTCAATCCCAGCCAAAATCATCAAATCTAACATAACCGATCTTAGGACGTATTTGGGATCTGCAACGCCGGACCTAAAATGACGTCATAGTTTTTTTTACTGACTCTTCCGTACCAGCTGGCGACTAGGATTTTCACTGTATTGACTGAGATCCAATAATGAAAGACAAGCAACAACAAATACTACTTGTATTCTAAAACTGAATTAATTGACCTATTTTATATATTTTATTAAAGCCATTCTGTGGGTAGTAGAGAGGTTTCAGTTATTAACCACACACTTAAACTAACTAAGATAACTAACTGTACTGATTCGAACCAGAAATGCATTATACATGTATCAGAGTAGAGGTGACAGATGAAAAATAATGCAAATCTCGTTTTGGATACATGCATAATTGTATTTCATTATTAAGTGTTAAATCTATAATTAAAATATATATATAAAAATATAGCAAAAAATGTAAAATAAAACTCTGGCTGCTCAGTATAATATTTCTGGACGATGTTTATTTTCACAATTTTGTGTCATATTTGAACCTAAACCTCAACAGGCATGATTTAGTACATCATAATATTGTGTGTATATCGTCATCAGGAATGTCCCCAAAAATATAGATCAGTTTGTTGGTTAATATTGCCCACCTCTACCTCAGAAGTATGCCTACATGGACATAATTCAAACCAAAAGTATAAATATGACATGGAAGAAAAAAAAATAGATGTCCAAGCTGCAGAGGAATAATTGTGCCAGTAGAGGGAGACATAACTCCACATCTTAAACATTGGAACAAACCCAAAAATAATTTAATCATAACTTATTTTATCATTTTAAGTATTTCCACTTGTTAAATACCCCATATGTTAAACTCTAAGTATTCCCCTTCTCAAACATGCTGTGCTGTTATGTGAAAATCAGCAATATTGTCCAATCTAAAGATTAGACTAACCAAAAAACTTAAGTCTACAAAGAATTAAAAAGTGCTTGTGTCTTTAGCACAGGTGTAGGTTTAAAAGTTTCTTGAGATGATGAGAGCGACGTCTTAAAGCAGCCGTAGATTCAACAGCGGCAGCATCTTGTGTTCTGTCACTGAGATGTTCTTATAACATAGACTTTGTGCACAGCCATCTGTTCTATAGGCTCCCTCCTTTTACCTTCTCCTGCTGTCAGAGGAATCACAGTCAAAGCCCACTGTGCATACAAACACACAGAAATATGACTGTCAGGAGCAGGAATCCTTTAAGTGTCTATATTATGATTTTTGAAGATAACTGCCAGATTACTATGTAAATTGAGAGACTAAACTACCAAACTTGTAACTGAAATTATTTTATTCATATACTGCACATGGGGATAATGTACTAACAACAATAGTGTAGGTGGATGAGTTAGATGTATTGAAATGTATCAAGACTACAGGTGGGCAATATGGCAAAATATATCCTCCTTCCCCCCGTTAATCAATCACATTTTTAATAAAAACAAATAAATATGAACAGATGTTGTTTTCTCATCACAAACATCCCTGGAGTTGTGTTTTGTTTTATTCCCACATATTTAACACACACAACCTGAATATTTAGGCATATTTAGTTATTCTCTAAACAGAAAACACCCGGCCACCTTGTGATGTCATGTGGCAACACAGGAAGTGATCCACCATGTTTTTAAAGTCCATACATCTTCAGTAGAATCATTTGGATAATTTCATCAGGATAATGATGCATCAGTTTAATATAGCGCTTTTCTGGACACTCAAAGACGCTTTACAGATCATTGTTCATTCACTCCACACTCGGTGGTGGTAAGCTACTATTGTAGCCACAGCTGCCCTGCGGCAGACTGACGGAAGCAAGGCTGTCAATCTGCACCATCGGCTCCGACCACCACCAACACTCGCGCACACACCACTTTCATACTAGCCAATGTGGGTGAAGTGCCTTGCCTAAGGACACAACAACAGTTTTTTTGCGACTGGCGCCCCACTGTGGCACCTGATTTTCCCAGCGTCTCCCATCCAAGTACTAACCAGGCCCGGCCCTGCTGAGCTTTGAGATCTGACAGGATCAGGCTTTGACAAGCCGATATGGCCAGGTTAAGTTTTTAGGAAACTATTATATTGTGTGATTTTCTTTAAAATTACTGTATGCGAGATTTTGATTTTAAATTCCATAAATATGATCTAACTGTGTCCCCAAATACCATGCAGACATGTTCCAATAAAATGTAGCTTTTACTGATAACAATTGTAATGCTGATTTGTTCTAGATTACAAAAGCATTGGACTCGACAGCCATGTTGTTTGTGTTATAATTTGGTGTTTTGGTTCTCAATACAAGAATCCAATCAGAATTCAGAATGAGCCTCACATGAGTCTTTCATTTGGGTTGCCAGTTTCAGTCCTGAGGGGTATAAACCTAAAAATGTCTGATAGTGAGAATGAGGAAAACTGTATATATTTTCTATATGCAAGTTAAGGCAATGATAACCAAGGTCAGTTGAGAGTACCTTTTTTTAAACCTCTTAAGAGCACAGGCTACATACAGTTCCTTTAATTGATACTGACCTTGAGGGACTAGCCCTGCTCCTGAAATCACTGGACAACAATATGAGAGGAAGGAACTGTACATACTGAATCAAGTATAGGGGCACTTCATAGGACATTTCATCTCAGATCCAGGCTCTTTCCTCCATCAGCAGCGTCACAAAAACATGCTCCCGACTGCCCACCGTTCTCCCTCTGCGACCATCGAGGAAACACGAACAGGCCCAGGGCGGTCCAGACCCATCGGCCCAAACCAGCTCTAAAATTCTACTCTGAATCGTCGCGTGTGAGAAGATTTCCTGTGGCTCTCCCTCTGTCTGGAAGTAACCATATCCTCAAAGGGCTTTCGACACGCAACACTGCCAAAACGATGGAAAGAAAGATGAAGAAAAGATGAAAAAACCCGCACCTGTTGCCCCACGGAGCCCCCTTCCCTGGGTGGTGTATTGGGGTTTGACTTTGGGGGATTAAAGTCGATTTCAAGGAGCGAAGGGTTAAGAAGAGGAAGTGTTTGTGGTGGCTTTAACAAATGGTCTGGGGCCTCCGTGTCATTCGTCATTTGGAGTTTTACATGGATTTCCCAGTAGCAGCTGTGACGCTATGAATGGAACAGTAAATAAAAAGAAACATTATATTACATTATAAAGTTTGACATTTTGTACAGTGATTATTTCTCACATAATCCATATATTTCTCTGGCCGTAATGAATGAATGTTGATTTCCAAAAATATAAGCTCCAACATCAAATAACATTATTTTACATTATCACATTATAGTTTTTCTGTATAACATTTTGTAAAGTGGTTGTCATCCAGTAAATATGGTTCATTAATTCTCACATAATCTGTATAGTTCTTTGGCCATAATGAATGAATATTGCTTTAAATAAATAGTGCCATTAAAATTTTTATGTCTACCATTTTGTATGGCGATTGTTATCCATATTGAATACAAAGTAGTCACAAACATAAAAGCCTGATAGGTCTGTTTGTCACACAAATGAAAATGCACATGTCATTTAGTCTACCAATATATCAAATATTTGCTCAATTTCCAAACATTTTTTCTCAGCTCAATGTCATCTGCTACTTTTAGTCCCTATTGATGAGAATCTGAATGCACTTTAAATATAATTGTAATGTATAATAATAATAATAATAATAATAATAATAATAATAATAATAATATTATTATTATTATTATTATTATTATTATTATTATTATTATTATTATTATTATTATTATTATTATTATTATTATTATTATTGGTAATTAGCATAAATATGTTTTTTAACTGCTGGCTTTCAGGTGATTACAATATTCTATTTCTGGGACAGTGGACATACATATGACAGTGGTGTGGTTTCATAAATACAGTGTACGATAATGGGTCTAGACAGAAATTATAAGGTTCCACATTGTACATTTTTATTCTGCGATTCTCCATACAACCTGTTAACCCTGTTGTTGAGATCCCTATAGGCACTATAAGCCTACAGATAATAATAATAATAATAATATTAAATATGCACAGAAATTATAGTAAATATAACGTAAAACATGAATAAATTAAGATATAAGTTTAAAATGTGTACTGAGAATCAAATCATAGTTTTAATTTCATTTCAAATTCAAAACATTTAAGCAATTCAGCAAAAAATCCAACCATAGCCGTCTTTTTTTGTACCAGAAAACCTTATATTGTGAAATGTATTGCCTGTTAGCTAAGCCCTCAAATTGATCTCATGACTAACTACCCGTTACAAAACAGGACTCCCTTGGTCTCTGTTCCCAAATTGAGGTTGAAAAATGATCTCTGGTTAGTGAGCGGGGCCATTTGTTCCACTGTGAGCAGCATTACAGGCCCATGCTGCAGCAGGAGGGAGCTTTAGGTGTTTGGGTCGCGTAGGGCTTCTCACGGCTCCATCCGGAATTCCTCCAGACTCGAAGTGGCTGCCGGCGTGTAATGTGTGCCAGATTTGCAATGCTGTATCCACCCCCTGACCCCATCTATGCTCCCAGCCACAGACACAGTGAACCCTCCTCGATACTGCCGTTTCATTTATACATGGGTGACAATGCTCTTTAAAGCATGATATATTTACTTTGTTTTTTTATTCTTCAGACTTAAAATGCAAGTGTGTCCCAATTTTTATAAATTAAATGTTGAAAGTTGAATGCGTAACAAGCTGTATCCAGCTGTAGGATTATTTACATATCATATAGGCAAAAGGAGAAATTCAATTTAACAACATATAGTCAAAAAATATATGGGCTAAAGTAAAGTTAAAAATTGGGACTATTGTCAAAGCAGTTAACAATTCAAAACTAAAATATTGTATCTTTTGAATGGTCAAATCTCCTCAAAATGGTGTCCATAACAGGAAAATGTTATGTGAATGAAAACAATAATTACATGAAACATTTTTGGATCAGTGGCTGCAGTTATATGTGTACTCAAAATCTATCTAATAAATATAATTTTTTGGAATTATAATATTATTTAAAGCAAAATATCTGAATTTAAAGCAAAATAATCAAATCTCTTTCTGAGCATGGGCCCTCTGATCACTCACATCAGACTTTGCATTTTACCTGTCATTTAAGTCATCTGAAAGGTCCAGAAATCAGATTATAATCAGATTTTGGGGTGCATGTGAACAAGGCAGTGACAGTGTCCATGGCCTGTATTACAACATTGTAATATGTCATCTGAGACTCATAGCCCCAACACATGTTTTTAATTGGCTTATACTGTAAATCAAGTTCATGTTGTCAAAACTTGTCAGCTCAAAATGATTTACATATCACCTGGTACCAGATTGTCCAGTCGGATTTTTGTTTCACTGTCTATTGAATACAAAAAAAATAAAATAAAATAAAAAAATGCAATGATAATAACGTTAATAGCACGTTAAGAAGGGTTGCATGGGCAAATGAGACAACAAATATGTCATGATTTTTTCTCCGTCATACTGACGTGTTACAATTTTTTATTCAATTTTATTTTATCTTATTAAAAACAAACAAAAAATGATTTTTTTTAGAGCCAATGCACATAAGCAAAAGTTGTGAAATTGTAAAAAAAAAATTTCCTCCAAAGTCTGAACTCTGCTCCAAGCCACATGCTTTTCAAAATAACTGAATATTGATTAAAAATTGATTAACAAAATTATATTAAAATTAAATGGGCTAGTAGGTCTATTAGGGTTAAGTAATACCATACAGTTTAAAAAATTCAATGTTATACTGTAAAATAATATTCATTGTAAAAACCAAAACTAAACAGATGCTTCAACCTTGCATATTTTGCCAGTAGTGTTAAGTATCAGTCCAACTAGGCTATATAAATCCAGAATAAAGTGTTGCTTGATTACTGAAGTTTGCAGTGTTAGAAATGTGGTGTGTTTGGAATAGTTTGTGTGACGTGTGTGTTGTTGCAGCTGAATGCAGTGAGTGGAGCAGAGTTTCAGACGGGACACCTACAAATGTGCCAGCTCTTTGTTGTTTTAAACTAAGGCCAACAAACACACAGATCCTTGTCATTCCAGAGGCCTTCTGTTGAGCATTCAGCTCCACAAAACTTTCACCTCAGCAGACCACGTGCTTTTGTTAAAGGGAGGTATAGGCTCGTAAAGTGAGCTTTGGACTACTTCAGATGGGACTACTTATGTCTGCAATTTTATATGTACATTGCAATAAGGCTACATGAAAAGATAAGGGTCATAGCCTTAATGAACTTTACCCTTTCTGTCTTAATCCTCTGCTGTGCTGTATGTGCCAGATAAAAACATGTTTAATGGAATTGAGATAACCCACAACAAAACATGGAGCATGACCCTAATTTGTTTTTTTGCCCTACAGCATTTAACATGACTTCCTGAGGATATTCAAATCACTGAAGTTCTTGGTAAATTTCCTTATCATTTCCAATGGAAATGTGTGAGTTGAAACAGGATTTACATTTGAGGAAAAGACGTCTATAACCTTCACTAATAAACTTCTGTCAACCTGCAATGAGCCTAATATGCAAATGATGAAACTTCCCTTCAGCAGGCACATTCAAATACATATCTGTGCACATTTCCCTGCAGCTTGAGCTTGTGGATGGTCTTGGCTTGTGAGGGCTCCTCCCCCGCCGTTATAAGAGTCCAGCTGACCGGTACTGACCATTCCTGCGGAGCTCTCCCCGCTCGGACTCCTCTGCACCTGGGGGGGTTTAAGAGGGTGTTTTTGTGATTGTACAGGTCTGCACTGATGGAGGTTTAGCATCAGGACTCTTTTTCTCGTCGTGGGACTTGAAACTTGGACTAAAAGCTGCTGTGAACTGTCACCATGGCGTTCGCCATTATGCGTCCAGTGGCCACGCACTTGATCTACTCAGACTTCACCATGACCTCAGAGGACGAGGACAAGTGCAGCGAAAGCGACGGCAGCTCTGAGCAGAGTTTCTGTGGGTTGGAGAAGCGTCGGAGGACCGGCCGTAAACAGGACGGAGACACTGCGGTCATCAAACAGCGGAGCGCGGCCAATGCCAGAGAGCGCGGCCGGACCCAGAGCGTGAACACGGCCTTCACGGCCCTGCGGACTCTCATCCCCACTGAGCCCGTGGACAGAAAACTCTCCAAGATCGAAACGCTGCGGCTCGCGTCCAGCTACATCTCACATCTGGCCAACGTGTTGCTGCGTGGAGACGGCGGCGCCGACGCACAGCCGTGCCTCGGAGCCCACGAGGGAGGAAACGGACCCAAGCCTCGGACCATCTGCACTTTCTGCCTCAGTAACCAGAGGAAAGGGGTGAGTGAAGTTTATATTTTATGAGCAGTACTTTCTTTTACAAATGTAATGAAAATCAACATTCATTAGCATTTCCTTCATTTCATGCCATGTTAGCTCCTCCTCTGCGCGCCTTAATTAGACTAATGTAATTATACATTAGACACTTGTCTAAAGCACTTGTCTAAAACAGTGAATGTGATGCACTAAAGTGCGTGTCTGTATTTTGTGTCTTGCAGATAAAGGACGGGAAAGACTGTTTAAAAATGCGAGGACTGGCCCCATTGCGCGCGAGACGCTAAAATCATGAACATGAACAACTGTAACTCCTCAGACTCTCAGGGAAGTCAAAGCTGGTCTTACACAACACTAGCGCTCGTGGACACATGCTGGATACACTATGGACACAAACTGATATTTATACTTGACTGAAAAGTAGATCATGAATGCAGTGCATTTGCTTGAGTTTTGTCTTTTTGAAAAAGTTTAAAATAAAGATTTATTTTATCAAAATAATTAGTTTGTGTTTTGGAGAAATGTATGCTAGACAGACTAGTCATACACTAAACTCCCATAATATCCACTTATTACCTTTTAAACTTATCTTGTAAACATTAGTTAGCCTTATGGGCTCACTTACTCTTGCTCTTTTGTCCTCTTCTTCCTTTTCTTACATTTTGACAAATGGCGATGTCGATGCATCAGATTGAAACAGTGATCTTGTTAAATGTCTCTTTGTGTCTTCATGAACATGACACTCTACCCACTCACTGTACTCAGTCTTACTAAGACGTTTGTTATGAGGCTCTGTTTCACTGTTTCCGCCGTCACGCTGTGGTGTCATTTTTCCAAAATTGTGTTTTTTGAAGTCTGTTATCAATTAGTCACGGAAAATAGTAGCCCACCCTCTACCCACGGAGCCCCCAGCAGCTGTTGGTCTGTCACAGGGATAAATCATGGCCAGCGCAGACGTATAGGGCGCAGGGTCAAAGGTCACGGAGGAGGAAGAGGAGTGAAGCTTGTTGATGTGTAATCAAGGATGAGGATGATCCAGCAGAGGTTTAATGATGTCAGTCTGATTCATCTGCTAAAGGCCATAAATCACAGTCTGTGGGACTCAGTGGTGGGAGTGTGGAGCTGCGTTCTCAGGCCTGTCCTGGTTCAGGGCAGGGGTCCTCTCTCCCCCCTACCTGCCCCACTACGACTAATTGGAGTTTGTCTTCTGCCAAATCCTGCGCTCTCTCTGGGAGCAGCGGGCCTCCTCCAATGGCTCCCTAAGGCTCCCCAAGGCAGGAAGATGTCACGGAGGCACAGGAAGGGAAACAGCGCGGGCCGACCTCCGGGAGGCGCTCTCAGTGCGGCCGGCTCTGGGTCAGCGCCAGCCCTGACATCAGCTCTGACTTCAGCCGGGACCCAGATGTCCATAAGTCTCAGCCTCAAGAAGTGTTTTTGTTTAGCGCAACGCCAGGTACAGGCTCTGGAGCATCTGAGGAGATAAGGAGGAGAGCAGGACTATCACAGGGGAGCCACAGCTGCCCTGGCGTACACTGATGGATGTGAGGCTGCCAATCTGCAACATTGGTTCCTCCAAACACCACCAATAACACACACACACACACACACACACACACACACACACACACACACACACACACACACACACACACAATGACAGAATGGTGTTGCCCCATTAGTTATATAACTGTATATCAATATCTTTGTCACAATAAACTTGAATGATTTATGATAGCCTTTAACTGACTATAAAGGAAAAAAAGTGAATTCTTTATTAAGAAATGAATTTATTATAGCAGCGCAAGATTTTGTTGCAATAAATGAAATTGCAATTCAAATGGTCACAATTTGAAAATCTCAAAGGCTGCATTTTTTTTTTGTATTATGTCATTTGCAAACAACATACTATTTTTTCAGGTGTTCTATATCAATGTAATAGTTGAGATCATCACAAAAATGTTTCAAAATGCATGTCATAATAACAATATTCCAGTCTTGTCTCAAATTTCTATATTTTTGGACGTAAACAAAAGCTTGATTCTTATTACTGGCAAACTTCGATCAGTTAAACTTTATTTATAGAGCCCTTTACAACACTCAAGGTGACCAAAGTGCTTTACATTAAAATCAACACAATATAAAAACATGCAAGCAATAATTAAGAACAAAATCTTTACAATGTAATATATTTCCCAAATTGTTAAAGGTGCATTGTATAACTTTTCTGGTGGAGGGTCTGTCAAAAACATTTCTCCATGCCAATGTCATTGCTTTTTCTGGAATATTCTACAGTATCGTATTAAACCTTTCTATCTTCATGGAGGCCAATCCAGACCAAGTAACAAGTCATATCTGTGGAGAGGCAACCCCACTCACAGTCAGAATGCCTGTTTTTCTAGGTATTTTTGAGCTATAAAATCACCTGTAATTGAATAAATGTAAGGTAGAGCTGTTTAATGTCATACTGTGGAACATTCTAAGCAGAGTATTAACATATCCATAGAAACCTTTAAGCCCTAATTCATTACACTGATTTTATGTGAGCAGTTTTATCAAACTTCAAAAGGAGTAAATGTGAAATCACTTCATCTGAGCATCTTTGGAGTTTAGTCAGTGTGTATGTGTGTGTCTAACAGGTCTGACAGCCTCCTCCAGGGGACCACAGCTCAGCGCTCTGCTTTACGGCCTCCTTTGGTTTGCTCTTCCTCTCTTCGGCCCCAGAGGAGAGTTAGCGCAGGAAGTATTTGAACAGGGATGAAATAGCACTGATGACGGGACCTGCTCATCCTGCCAGAGACTTCAAAATGTGCTACGTTCACTGATTTTGGCTCAGTGTGGGGAATGGGGAATGCTGTCTGTGTAATCCCTCAGCTGTCTGTGCAGGTAGGGCCCATAGCATTTTAAAAACGTTTGTGCAGTTTTCTTTTGCTATGTTAAAGGTGCATTGTGTAACTTTTCCTGTGGAGGGTCTTTCATGTCACCTGCTTGTTTCTATGTATGTGTCATTGCTTGGCCTGGAATGTTCCACAATGGCATTAAACAGCTCTACCTTACATTTATTTAATTACAAGTGGTTTTATAGCTCAAAAATACCTAAAAAAAAAAACAGGCATTCTGACTGTGAGTAGGGTTGCCTTTCCACAGATCTGACCTGTAACTCGGTCTGGTTTAGTCTCCATTAGGATAGAAAGGTATAATGCCATACTGTGAAACATTCCAGACAGCAATAATATCAAATAAGTATTTGATGGACTTTCCACCAGAAAAGTTACACAATACACCTTTAATATTGTATAGTTGTGGAATCAGTTAGAAAGTACAGAGTTTTTTCAAAATTAACAATTTCAGAAATTCATGATAAAACCAGTATATGCAACTAAATATAAAATAGTAGTAGCAAGAAGAGATGTAAATGAATTAGCAGAATTTAGTAAATGAATTAGCAGTCTCACTACATGAACACATATATTTATAAAATATCAGTTCATGTGTCTAAAATGCATTTTGTTGCAGCAGTTAAAAGCATTTATTTATTTTTATTTAGTTTATGAGACAGGGACAGTGCACAATCTACATCAACCTTAAGAGGAGAGATGCACTGTGCAGGTTGTAGCACTAGAGCTCATTTCCACTGTCGTCCCTGGTGCATGTTTTTAGGCTTGATGGGGGAAACCGGAGTGCCCGGAGGAAACCCACCCAGACACGGGGAGAACATGCAAACTCCACACAGAAAGGCCCGGGCGACCCGGAGATCGAATCTGGAACCTTCTTGCTGTGAAGCATGAGTGCTAGCCACTGTGCCGCCATTAAAGTACATAGACCATAATTCATTGCTCCCTTTCAGTGTAGCCAACTAAATGGACATTACTAAAGGCTTCGATCTGAATAATTTCTTTAAATTATTTGGCAAAATTATGAATTATTAATACTAAAAGATCATTGAGGCCATTAAAAAAAACAGCAGTGACTGGACAGCGATTTACCTAGTAGTAGCAGTAGTAGTAGTAGTAGTAGTAGTAGTAGTAGTAGTAGTAGTAGTAGTAAGTAATTAATGGTAAGTAATTAATAGTCAGTAGTAGTTAGTACTCGTAGCCTAGTAGTTAGAGGTAGTTAGTAGTCTGTGCATTAATCAAATATATAATTGTGATTTAATTAATTAATTTATTTAATTACAAAATGTTGTAATCAAGAATACAATTGCCTCTCAAAACATAGAGTAAAGTAACTTCTAACCTACACACATATGCTGTGTAAAGACATTAAACTGTATTAATAAATGATATAAAGTCTTTCTTTTCTGTCCAGGTAATGATGTAAATAAGCAAATGAAATAACAGCAATTTCAATTATGGACCAAATAATAGTGATTTTGCATCATATGAGCAGCCCTAACTTCTCCTAAAAACATTATACACGATTTTCCAAGCACTGTGCAAAAGGGTCCTTTGTCAACACAGAGGAAAAAAACAAAGTAGATGATGCAGAAAAGGGAAGGAAGTGGAGCGCTTCACCCATCATCTGTGCAACTTGGTCCCAGATGGGTGCTTCGCTTCCCTCAGAACAGCCCTGCCAACAGCCCCTGCTCCAGACATGCACATGCTCATACTTGTAGTGCTCTTAAACACAGAGCTGTAGACCGGATATAGGGAGAGAGGACGGAAATGTTACTCGAGTACTGTTCTTACTAAATAAGAACTTTAAATTAATCAGTGAAAAATAATACTGATTCAGTTTTTGGACACTCATTTTACATAAGGAGAGAAATAAACATGAAAACAATAGCAAAAAAAGGAGAAAATTTAATTTGTCAACTGGACATAGTTTATTTGGTTGAATACGTTTCGCAGCTCATCCAAGCTGCTTCCTCAGTTCTGGTCAGATGCTGGCGGACACTGCTTTATATCTGCCTGAAGGGAGGAGCTTAATTACAATGAAAATTACTCTGAGACAACACATATTTAAATACAGTTTCAGTTGGTCAGGTGATACAATATGGAGTTGTTAACAGTTTCTGTTAGACATGTGAGTCTATTCAATATGGAGTGGGAGTGGGGGAGTAGTTAGCATATCCATTCAGGGCCATGATGGGTGTTTTCACACCTCTGGACCTGACCTGGCTAGTCCCATTGTTTTCCCAGTTTGTTTTGATTTAGGTTTGAGGATAGAGTTATAGATGGGAGACAAATGATGTCTGAGACCCCCATTTCTGTTCAAGGAAGGATTCTCTTTCTTGACAAAAATAGCTTCTTTAACTCCCCTCTCAAACCAGTTCTTTTCTCTGGCCAAGATCTGGACCTCGCTGTCCTCAAAGGAGTGGCCTGTGGCTTTTAGGTGGAGATGTACGGCAGATTGCGGCCCACCCTGGTTTTCCCGTCTGTGTTGATACATCCTTTTGTGGAGAAAGCCCTCTCCGTTTGTGGATATCCTAAATGGGCTTTCAATAAAACGAAGAGAACAAAGAAACAGGACAAGAGAGAACCAGAGCCCAGGAGAAGGGGTGTAACTATTCCTTACCTGGCTGGCGTTTCCGAAAAACTACAGAGGATCTTCAGACAACATGACATCCCAGTCTATTTCAAACCCACAAACACTTTAAGACAAAAACTGGTCCATCCTAAGGACAAAACTCCGAGCCACAAACAAAGCAATGTGGTCTACTCCATTCAGTGTAGTGAAGACTGCAGTGAGCGCTACATTGGAGAAACAAAACAGCCACTTCACAAAAGGATGTATCAACACAGACGGGAAAACCAGGGTGGGCCGCAATCTGCCGTACATCTCCACCTAAAAGCCACAGGCCACTCCTTTGAGGACAGCGAGGTCCAGATCTTGGCCAGAGAAAAGAACTGGTTTGAGAGGGGAGTTAAAGAAGCTATTTTTGTCAAGAAAGAGAATCCTTCCTTGAACAGAAATGGGGGTCTCAGACATCATTTGTCTCCCATCTATAACTCTATCCTCAAACCTAAATCAAAACAAACTGGGAAAACAATGGGACTAGCCAGGTCAGGTCCAGAGGTGTGAAAACACCCATCATGGCCCTGAATGGATATGCTAACTACTCCCCCACTCCCACTCCATATTGAATAGACTCACATGTCTAACAGAAACTGTTAACAACTCCATATTGTATCACCTGACCAACTGAAACTGTATTTAAATATGTGTTGTCTCAGAGTAATTTTCATTGTAATTAAGCTCCTCCCTTCAGGCAGATATAAAGCAGTGTCCGCCAGCATCTGACCAGAACTGAGGAAGCAGCTTGGATGAGCTGCGAAACGTATTCAACCAAATAAACTATGTCCAGTTGACAAATTAAATTTTCTCCTTTTTTTGCCATGGATTCTACCTGGACGACTGAGGGATTTTACATACATGAAAACAATACTAAATCAATGAAAAGCCAGTGAGTAATTTGTAATTTATAGTATCAAGTGTACTAAACCAAAGATGTTCATTTTGTCTTCTTATGTAGTTTAACTTCTTGCGTTCTTTACCTTGTTGACATGTTTTGGCTGCTAGCTGCAAGCCATCCTCAGAACTGTCACCGGTGTTGGTGGTGATGTGCCGAAAAGAAAAGATCAGGGCGACTCACCAGAACACAAAAAGACAAAGCATTGCAGAAAAACCTAAAATCCACCATATCAGCCCACTGTAAAAGAAATAATCACATTATGGACTGGGACGAGGCAGGGGTCATTGGATCGGAAAACAACAAGTTCAAACACTGGATCAGGGAGGACAGTGAAATCAGGAAACGAGGCACGGACAGCATCAACCGTGATGACGGAGCGTTCCTCCTTTCACACACCTGGGACACCCTCCTCCAGAGAGCACCGGGCGACGGGAGGCGTGGTCAGTCTGAGCGACCTGCCAGGTCAATCAGGCTGACCACGCCTACAGGAAGTAACAACAGCTGATATACGACACGTCACCACCAACACCGGGGACAGTTCTGAAGATGCAGCAGCCGAAACATGTCAACAAGGTAAATACACTTTACTGTTTTGTCTTTAAAAAAGAACCCAAGAAGGTAAAGTGTCAAGAGTAACATAAGTATTCTTCGTTATCCTTAAGTCTAGTCCTGATCAAATCCAGTTTGCATATATGTTTTGTATTGATCAAACACAAGCTAAAGAGCCAATCCTTCATTTCCAAATAATGACCAAAAGTAGGAAGTCATTTGCATTGGGTATGTTATATGTAAACAAAACCCATTTGTCTTACATTTTTAACATGAACCACTGAAATTTGCAGATTTACTACTGTACATTTGGGATCAGTCTATAGTGGTAAGAATACACTGTAAATCCTGATAGATTTTATTTAACATGGGAAACAGATGGCCTTACGTTCAAAATTAACTTGTATATAGCATAGTATAGTATAGTGTAGTATAGTATAGTATAGTATAGTATAGTATAGTATAGTATAGTATAGTATAGTATAGTATAAAGTGTGTATTTAACTTCAGTAGTTCACTTTAGTTTCCACAAGTAATTTAACAAATCATTATCAAGTATAGCCTAATTGTGCTATAGTCATTTTAATTTAATTTATACTCCAACTAGAGTATTTACTTTTTTAGCCTGACTGTCTTTTATCTGTGCAGCATTTTGCAAACTGCCGTGTTTATAAAGAGGGCTAAATAAATAAAGAGGATTGGATATTTTAATCAAGTAAGAGCAAAACATAGTCATAAAGTACACAATAAAATACCTAAAAGTGTAGCCTATAGACTTTATTACAAAAGTTATGTAAATGTAAGAGAGTACACGGCTGCACAGTTAATCGGAATCAAAACAAAATCACAATTTTAGTCGGCGCAATTATCAAACTGCAAAGACTGCAATTATTTAGATCATAGAATGTCCTCTGCAAAGAACAAAAGATCCAGTTTTTTATAGAAAAATCTTGTACCTATAGTTTGAACCTCTACAAACATGAAATGTGTGGGATTCTTGTAGCAGTTTATCAGTTCATATTTCAGTCTTGTCTCAAATGTTGATCATTGGTGGAAGAAGTACTCAATTTTGTTACTTAAGTAAAAGTACAAATACTAGAGCAAAAAGTAGTCAAGTAAAAGTATCACATGCAATAATCTACTTAAGTGGAAATAATACACTTAGACTTAGACAAACTTTAGAATAGAAAATATAAATGGTAATAAATTCTAAATAAGTAGCTAAAAAAGATAGCAAGAGGCAGGTGACAATAAGGCATAGTTATATAAATGTATATGTACAAGTCAAAATAAAATAGAAAATAAGTAATAATAATATCTCAGCTATATACAAGAGGTCGTAAGGAAAAACAGTGCAAAGATGAATGATGATTGACATAGGGTTATCTGTTACATAAGGGTGAGTTGTTGTAAAGCTGTAGGGAGTATTATATGTTACATAAGCATGAGTTGTTGTACTACTGTATGGAGTATGGTATGAATGTAGTTCTGTATCTCTCACTGTTTGAGCGGAGCTGTAGGAGCCTGTTGGAGAATGAGCAGCTCTGTCCCTCTATATATGTTAGTACCTGCACCTGTTTATAAATGTACTTAAAGATAAATAGTATAAGTATTTTACACAGATTTTGTGGTCTAATAAAGCCTGAAATTTATTGATTTTGATACAGATTTGTGCAGAAACAATTTAAATGATTTTTTTCTCCTAGCTGTTTTTTCTCTGTATATTTTTGTTTGCTCAAACTACGAAAGTGTAAAAAATAAATCCTCGGCTTTTTACGCAGGTCTCAGACAATAAAAAATACTTTTACTTTTCAGTCCAGTTAAAAATATAGTGGAGTAGAAAGTACACCTTCCCTTAAATGCAGTAAAATAAAAATAAAAAGTATCCACAGAACTTAAGTAAAGTACATATACCTAAAATTTATATTTAAGTACAGTACTTTACTACTATTATTATTTATCATTACATTCCACTACACTCTGAACACAATCCTACCTTTTAAACATATATCTCAAATCAAATCACAATCGCAACACAAAAACACATGTACATTATCTTCCAAAATCGTGTAGCCCTAGAGTACATGCCAGTGAGTACTAACCACCTCTGGGACCAGCTGAGACAGAGCCCTGCGTTCAGATGAAATGTCAAGTAGAAAATAAATGAAGCCGATTCTCTTTGTGTCTGGAGCAACAATACATCACTTCCCTGTTGAACTGACGTGATCACTTTACCAGAGCTGAGGAAGTCTGTACAACCGTCATCTGAGTTTGAGAGCATCACAGGGGCATGTCACTGAGTCTAGTTCAGTTTGATTTATATGAGAAGAAGCAGCACAATTTTAGGATTATAGCATTACTGACCTTGAAGGAAAGAAAGGGAATTGTTTTTCAAATGGTGGTAAGGGGTAAGAATTGGCTCATCTGTCCGTCTCAGTTGGGAAGTGTGTCTTGTGCATTTGGCATTTGATTTGACTCATCCATAAATGCCACTGGAGCACCCTGTCAGGAGCAGTGCCAACCACAGTTGCAACATAATCATTATATATATATACTGTATATATTGCTATTCTATATATTTAATTTCTATTCACTCGATACTCTTATTAATAATAATACCACTAATGAAGCTTTTTATCTTGTTTATGTCACATTACTTTAAATTGCTTACTTCAATGATTTAGGAATGTTTGATTTTATATAGCATCATCTATAAGACAATATGAATGAAGGAAAACATCTCTTATGGCACTTATGGTGGTCTCTACGGAGATGTTACTGCTTTGCCAAGAATGTTCCCTATTATGGCATTTTACTTATCTCTATGGCAGTCCACTCACGGAAAGAATAACTGTGAATATTTTTTCTTTTAGCAACAGTCGTAACACAAATTTGTTATTGTTATATTGCTATTGACTTTGCAGCTGATGTCATCAATATACCCTGATGGTGTGATCCTAACTGTAGGCACTGCTCTGTCTGAAGCTCTGTTACTCAAATTACACTTTAATCTGAGCTTTTTATTAATACAGTTTGACCAAAAAGAGCTGAATTAGTTAAAACTATAAAAGCTGATTTGTGCTGTTAAACAAGGCACTCACACATAAAATTACAGTCACAAGCTAGCTAGTATTAGCAGTTTTTCAGTTAGTCGCTCTCACCTTTTTGTTGAAAATGACCTAACACTCCTAAAACATTTTGTATTTTTTCTTGAGTTTTCAGGCAATCTTAAAACTTTTTTGACAGTGTGCTAATGTGTGCATTATGTCACCATGGTAATTAATGATTATTCTGCCAATAGAGATACACTCCTAGCGCAATGTCACTTCAAAGTATTAATTAGGAATCAAACCTTGTTTAATCCCATTGGATCAGTGAATACTGTCAGTGTGTCATTGGGCAAGACACCAACTTTCCTATATGTGATATCTGGGTGATTGGTGAGGGTCTGATGGTGCAGATTGACAGAAGTATCATCACCAGGCAAATGAATGAATAATGCAATATAAAATATAAGTGCATTATCTTTATTATAGCTGACACTGTGCCAGCTTGTCTAATAGATCACATGCCATTATTATAATTTCATCAGAACTCTGAACTAACCACTCATTGTAAAACTGATTAATGACATCCTCACACAGGAGTAGCTCAAGTCTGCTCCAACACACAAGAACAATAGATTTTATGTGCCAAAGTTTCTGGCAAGCCCCTAAAACACGGAGTAGAGGGGCGGGCCGCTCTGAGAAGGAAATCCCAAAGAAGAAATTAGGGAAAACAATCGGAGCCATCATCACAACACAACTGGGCTCCAAAACAATCTCACAATCAAAGAGCGGCAGAGGATCGGAGCAGAGCCAGAGGTGAGACCAGAGACACCCACCTACAGGAGTTCTACTTCCTCTGAAACAATCATCAACGCAATGAAGCTCCGTCAAAAGGAAGGAATGCGGGACAAGTCGAATGCATGGCGCAAATAGAAGATAAAAGAAACATGTCATTTGTTCTGTCCTACCAAAGTGAAACTACGTAATTTCCTTCTTTCAGTGTGACCCTTTTTGTCAGCAGTTTGACAAATTTTAAGACAGACGCCCTTCCCTTCACAACCAGCCATTGCACATTGTGACTGGAGTGTACGTATTGCCCATTGATGCAATGACAATGGTAAGATTTGAACCGGTGACTCTTTGGTTAGAGAGCACATCTATACCCCACTGTCACATCAGTTTCTGGTGGGTGGTCCGACAACTGCTTGTGTATTTCAAGATGTTAGTTATTGTACTGACATATTACTCATCCATTGTGCATCTATTTTTTTTTTTTTTTTTTTTTTGCTAAACAGTTCCTTGAAAACATACTTTCTTACTGTGAACAGAGTCGCCTCTCCACAGCTGTGATCTGGGACTTGGCCTGGTTGCATCACGTTCATGTTTCTATGGAGATGGATTTGTTTAATTACGTGGAACATCTTCATGGAAAAAAGCTGGTGGTAGAGGACACACACAAGTTGAACACCTTTAATAAAGTATAAAGATGAGAATATTTGTCTACATCACAAGCACCAGTAATGATTTGTTTCAAATGGTCATTTATTCAGCTTTTTAAATATCATGCTCCAATTCTCTCCATACTGTACTAAGGAGATTTCGACTTTGTGAGACAGGGCTGTAGCTGATTTTACCCTGAAGGGGTCAGTAAAGAAACAAGTAATGATTGGTTTGGCTGAGGGAGGGCAGCATTCAGTTTCATTCATTAAAAATAACAGATGAGATGTAAGAGATGACAAATACCATCAAGTTTTAGCTCTGGTCTTTTATAAGCTTGTTTTTAGCTGCAAACCCTGTGTAAGGGCAGTGAATGGACGTCATTTTGATTCTCCAAGGAACACAGCTGCACCCTAAAAATAAAACTTGAACTGAATCAAATTAAAGGTGCACTATGTGACTTTTCTGGAGGACGCTCAGCCACCTGCTTAGATGTTAAAGATGTTATTAGTTTGCATAACATGTTATACATATGGCATTAAACATCTACTTCCATGGACACAAGCAGGTGATGACAGTAGGCCAAGTTACAGGTCAAATCTGTGGAGAGGTGACCCCCGCTCACACAAGAATGCATGTTTTTCCGGCTATTTTTGTAGCAATAAATGCCATAATGAGGCACATTCCTGGCAAAGCAATAACATTTCCATGAGACAAGCAGGTGTCGGGCCCTCCACCAGAAAACTTATACGCACCTTTAGACTTAGACTTAGACAAACTTTATTGACACACAAGGGAAATTATTTGGACACAGTAGCTCACACGTCACAATTTAATATAATGACAAAGAGTAAAAAAATAAATGGTAAAACTTACATGCACCTTTAATTATAATTTAACTATTGAATAATCAACTAGAACCTATCAACAAATTTGACAGAAATATTCCAGTTACACACATGCCAAAATTACATTACTGAATTGTGTGTAAAATTGTGTTTAAAATGTATTTATTTATGTATTATTATTATTTTATGTATTTATTTTAATATGCTTTACATGACCAGTATTTTTTCATTCATCTTTATAGCTCATAGTTATGCCAATAGGGCATTGTATATCTGTCAGCCCATAGTCAACTTTTATATGCTTCATGGGAAAGTGTCTGTGAAGGACGTGGGGTGAGGGGGAGGACGGGGGAGGGGGTGAGTGGGGGCGAGTGGGGGGGTGGGGGGTGGGGGGCTCGGGGCGGAACCATTGGGACATTTTATTTCAGCAAACCCAGCACACAGTCAGAGGATTTCCTCAATCAGGGCTAAAGAGTGCACTGTGAACAAGCTCGCTGACAGAAACATGTAGTGCAGTGGAGGCAGCTGGCCACACTAACAACCTCTGGGATTTAGTGTGGCGTGCAATAGCCCCCTCCATCAGCACATGTACAGTAGTGCTTCTCAACCAGGGGTACGCCGACCAAGGGGAGAGCTTTGCAGGGGGTACTTAGGTGGAAATATTATAAATATTTACATAGGTGCACTATACTAATTTTTTGGTCTGCCACCAGCTTGTTTTCATGAAGACACCATTGCTCTGACCGGAATGTTCCACAGTGTGACATTAGACATATCTATTTCTATGGAAACAAGTAGGTCAACAGGCAAGATCAGATTTGTGAAGGGATGGACATAGTTACAAATTACATGTGTTGAACATAAAAAACACAGCTACTGAATGTGATCATTTTTAACAGTAATGTGGCAACATACACACTCTAAATCAGATTATTATCTGATTTTTGGAATTATAAGAATATTAAAATGAATTGAAAACAGCAAAATCATCTAATTTCTTTCTGATCTTGGTCCTTCTCTCACTCACATCAGACTCAGTGGTTTAATTGCCATTTAAATAATCTTAAATGTCCAAAAATCAGATAATAATTAAACAGATTTTGAAGTACATTTGAACATAGCCTCATGATGTTATTATAGTTGTCCAGCCACACCAAAATGTGAAAAGTCATCTAATATACCTACAATTCAAACTCAATTGTAATTCAACACTATACATACTGATAGAATGTTGTGATCTGATATAAACAGACTACGGCAATAGTGTCATAATCATATAACATTGATAACTCATACTTGACATTATAGAAGCAAGAATCCGTTTTATCTTTGTGGTCTAATGTGCTATATGGGGGAAAAACACACTCAGTTATTTGGGCATTTCCGGATGTGGCGGGCAGTGCTATTTTACTTTATTGCAAATGTACCAACAGCAAAACAAAGAAGTACTAAAGTGTGCAGAAATACACAGACCAGCGTGTGTCTTGTTTGTGGTCTCTCCCTGACACAGATATTCTTCCTGGACATAAATCTAAAGGCTCACAGCTGCAGCAACCCCCATTTACACACACACACACACACACACACACACACACACACACACACACGCACACACACACACACACACACACACACACACACACACACACACACACACACACACTGTAAAAAAACAATGTGTAAGTAACATGGGTTAAAGGTGCACTGCGTAACTTTTCAGCTTGGGGGTCTGCTACCATGGAGATGCTATTACTTTGCCTGTAATGTTCCACAATATGCCTTTATTCAAATATGGGTGTTTTATTGCTCAAAAATACCTTTAAATACGCATTCTTACTGTGAGTGGAGTTGCCTCTCCACAGATCTCACATGTAAATTGGACTGTTAGCATCTCCTGCCTGTTTCTATGGAGAAAAGTTGAAAAGTTTAATACCATACTTTGGAATATTAGAGGTAAAGCATCTGGGGGGTCCTCTACCAGGAAAGTTACACAGTGCACCTTTAAAGTGACTAAATGAATGATGGTCAAACAATTTTTGACCACTTAAAGGCACTGTACCAGAGTTTTACTGTCTTAAAAATGTGAAAAACAGAACTGGTTCATTTTAAACAGATTGCAGTGGTACAAAGTTGTTCCTCATTTACCTTATGCATTCAGTGCATCCTAATTATGTGTTTATAAGTGCTTTTTACAACTTTCAGAAGCCAGAGTTTTGCTGTACTGGTATTTTAACATCAGATATTCCTGATTATAATGAAACACTCTATAATAGATGCAGACAGTTCAAAGCAGATATATTTTGACCTTGAGAGCTGCTCATTCTATAGACAAGCAGGTGGCTGACACTCTACTAGAAAAGTTACACACCTTTAACACAATTTAATCTACAATTTATCTGCAACATGTTTACTAGATATCTGTGGACACAAACTTATGAAACACTGTATAAAATGTACACAAATACACTTATTTGAGCAAATAAACTTCTCAAATCAAGATAAATGTTTAAAGTATGTATGGTGTTATGTTTTTGTTGGAAGCCACTCATCCAGTTGTGGCCAAATAGTGTATTGTTTAAAGTGGGAATCCAAAAACTAGTCTTCCCTTTTCCATCAAGTCAGTCTGCTATTAATATCCGTATATCAGGCTCCTTTGTCAACACGACCAGAGCAGAAAATATACCCTCTGAATGGACAATGGGAAGTTCCCTGTCATGAACACAACAGGATGAACTATAAGTCTGTGCTTAATATCTGTCAGACTGGGAAAGAATAGAAGAAGAGACACAAAGCAGACTCAGATCATTGTTGTTAAAGGTGCAATATGTAACTTTTCTGGAGGAGGGTATGCCACTTGCTTGTCTCCATGGAAATCTGCTTTCTTCAGATACAGTTGATTTAATTGCTAAAAAGCACTTTGCACTCTTACTGTGAGTGGGGTTGTCTCTTCACAGATCTGGTGTTTTCCTCCTTGACCCGGCGTCGTCACCTGCTGGTCCATGGAGATAAATAAGTTTAATACCATATTGAAAAACATTTCAGGCAAAAAATAAGCTACATTGTGCACCATTAATGAAGCTTACTCACTACCAAATCACCATCAGCTGTATTCAACTCTCAAACTATACCTGCACAATGAAGCAGTGAGCTCATCTACCTCTTAGAGTCATATTTCTAATAGCAGTGTGCCATTATGTAAAGTACAGTATATCCCAAAATGGGGTTACTTGCAGTTCTCCTTTCTGCCACATGGTGTCACACTTCTCCACTTTTTTGTACCTGTTATTCTTACATCCTCTTTCTCAGGAAATCGTTTGAAACTTAATAGAAATGAAAGGTTTTACAGACAATTAGACATGAGATCTGAAAACATGCTGCTGCTGGCCTTGGTACTTGAAGTGAGTAAAATAATACCTAACCCTAACTTTTAAGGCAATCTACATTTATATTGAAATAATTCAGAAGACCACTGTATTTTTGTCATGAATATAGAACTAAAACAATAATGTTATTTGTTTAATTTGTTTAATTGGGTTTGCATGTTTCTCCTCGTGTCTGGGAGGGTTTCCAGACATCAGCCCAAAACATGCACCACAGGTCAAATCCTCCTGCTGAGGCAGTCCTGACCAAGACTAGCTGAAGATCATGATGGATCCCAGAGCGCTGCACCGAGGCACCAAATTTGCCCCAGTGAACAAATTTCTCTATGGGGACAAAAAACATTTACCTTAACCATGTTACTAGCATTATTAAATCAATTGTTAAGGTTTTATTTTATTTTATTTTTTTTCTTAGCATAAGACTAGGCACAGTGGCCAGTATTGTGATTATAATTGCAATTTATGTTTAAAAAGTAGGATTCTGTTCAGAGTGCCTATTGTAAACAACTCCAAGAGCATTCACATTTGATGGAAGACTAAATATGAACTGATAAACTTCACAAGTCCATGCATGTCAGAACATGTTTGTAGAGTTCTAAACTACAGGTACAAGATTTTTTCAGTAAAAATTATTTTGTTATTTGCAGATGAAACTGTTATCTAATGAACTGCAGCTTTTTAGATTTGACTCCAACTCAAATTAATTAGATTGTAATATATATTATGCAGCCCTACAGCACTGATCAGAGGAAGTGAATATAACATGTGGTGTTTGTTCTCAGCTCCTGGTGCCGTGTTCAGCCCAAGAGCAGACTCTCCATATTAACGCCAAATGTGGCTCAGATGCAGCTCTGCCGTGTAATGCTGACTTCAGAACCTCCAAATACTTTTCTCTCACATGGTACAAGGTCTGTGCATCTGTATTTATTTTATTAAATTACCTAAATGACCTTAGACATACATGTTTACTGTGAGCTGGGTCGCCACTCCAGTGATCTGACTGATGACATCACCTGTTTTTCTCCATGGAGATAGATATGTTTATACTGTCAAAGCAATAACATGTCCATGACCCTCATGACCCTCCACCCCTCCACCAGAAAAGTTACATAGTGCACCTTTAAAGCTGCCATCTGTAAATTTGATTTTTATTTTATTATTATTATTATTATTATTATTTTTTTTTTTTTTTTTTTTTTTTTTTTTTTTTTACCAGATTGCAGATAGGGAAGCCCCCTCTCCCCCGTCTTCTCAATGCTTTGTTCAGGCTCACCAGTGCTCTCTGGTCTTCTTCTGTCAGGACAAACCTGGCACACTCAGACAGTAGTAACATACTGTAGGTAGAATCTAGTGGTGTTATGTGAGAATACAACATGACTGAGTCAGCTAGTCTAATTACATGTGGGCACTGTGTAATATTGAGGAAATATTGTACAGTGCAGTAGGCTATACAGGCTTATATTATACTAAATTGATTCTTGTGAGCTTTAAGCCATGTTATAATGTTGTTACCTCCTCAGAAACATACCCGTAGTTGTGTTTTGTTTCATTCACACATGTTTGAGTTATTCTTTACTATGTCTATCTACATCTCCAAAGCTCAAAATGTTCTGTTCCACCTTGTTCCACGTTGTCATAAAGCTGTAGTTTTCAACTTTCAACAGCTACCTTTTACCTTTTGTTCAGTAGAGATGAAATCTCTACTGAAATCATTGAAATGATTCTAGTGAAGGCGTTGGAGTTTAAAAATACACTGATTACCACATGACATCACAAGGTGGAACAGCGTGTTTTCCATTTGAGAGAACTCTGTCTAAATATACAGGGTTTGTGTGTTAAACATGTGTGAATGAAACAGCATTATAATATAGATCAGAAAATAGCATAATGGACTCCCTTTTATGTGTGTCTGTGCCTATTCAGAATAACAAAGAGGGCATCATCAGAATCGGCCTGGAAGACAAGAAACGCCGTTATTACAATTTTTCTCGAAGCGTGAGCTTAGACGAGCAGAACTACAGCCTGCTGCTCCTAAAGGTGGCGCCTCAAGACTCAGGGACGTACGAATGTGCGGTCAGTGCCAAACCCGGGAGACAGAACCTCTACCTCAAGGTGATGCTAACAGTGCCTGGTGAGTTGTCACTTTGTTTATATTCTTTTTAGAGTATCCAAGATAGTTATTATTTATTGTGTGTGATTTTTTTTTTATTTTATTTATTTATTTTTTTTAATTATTATTTCTATGTATTTATTTATTTATTTTGTGTGTGTGTACATTTTCCTGTCAGTAGAGTTGTGAGGTGAAGATGTCACTTCTGGGTCCAACCAGAAACTTCACAGCTAATTTCTTAATTAATTACAAACTTCAGTTGAGCTGATAAATAAAAAGATATCAGTGGCAGATACTGAAATATACTGGGCAGAATTTTGAATATTTGACTGATTTGTTTATGCTTATCTCAACCTCAAGTCTCAACATACCAACAAAATTAACTTTAGATGGTGCTGTGGGCTGATTTCTTTAATAGTATTTTTATATTATTTCGACAGAATGTGAGCCTGATGTGACAACAGCCTCAGTGACCACAGTGCAGAGAGAGGAAACAGAGGTGGCACTTTTAAACGTGACACACTCCGCTCCCCTGCCCCTCGTCTGGAGTGTGGTCGGGTACAGCGCCGTGGCACTCACCAAAATCATCCTGTCTGTGATGATTGCCTGGGTAAATATATCTGATCAAATTGCTGAGTGTCTGTGTAATCTCTCAGTTGTCTCTGTAGGTTCCATTGGGAAAGAAAATTGAATTCTGTCAAGTGGACAAAGAGTGAATAATTTTTGCTGCTCATCCAAGTGGCTTGTTCAGTTCTGACAGGCGTCTCACTGTCTTAAATGAAGTGCCTGAAGAGAGGAGCTAACTAACTTTTTATGATTCTCTCATTTTGACTTCATTTGGTGGGATGATAACTACTGTAAATATAAATTATAGTTTTATCCAAATCAAGAGGCAATTTGTGAAGAAAAGTTGAAAAATATATTCAAAATTACAGGAAGTTCGGCGCAATTTACACATAGGCATGTTTTTTCTGATACTTTAAACATTAATTCAACAAAATAAATGTGTTTTCTTATATTTGTATGTCTCAGGTAGTCATTTCTGTGTACATTACAGGAGTTTTGTTAGGTAACAGATGGAATTCCCTAGTGTGATTTCACCTTTTCCAACCAGGAAGTACAATTTTAACTGTAAAAATGGCCAAATTGGGAAAACAAGTGTAAATGATTTTTGCAAGAATCTTAAATACAAAGATCTTAACTGTGTTTTAGTAAAATTAGTAGTCTAACCTGTCATAGACACTTTAGTATGAGTGGTGAGACATACAGTATTCACTCCTTAAAACATTTGTCCAGCTGATAGAATAAAAATTTCTTTGGCCAAACTGCTGAGTGGCTAATCTCATTGGGTGACGTGACATGATACATGATAAATTAATACATGTTTTTTTTTTTAATTGATTTTAATTCACATTTAAAGGGCCCATATTACACTATTTTCTATCTATGACATAATGTTGTACCCTTATCAAAAACAATACCCCGAGTTGTTTTGTTTCATTGACATGTTTAACACAAAAACACTGCATATTTAGTTTTAGATTGAAGGTAAAAAGTAGCTGATAACTTGAAAACTACCACTACATGACATCACAAGGTGGAACAGAGCTTTGCAGATGTAGACAGACTAATAATGCAGGATTACTCAAACGTGTGAAGGAAACAAAACACAACTCCAGGTATGTTTTTGAGGAGGTAACTATAACATGGCTTAAAGTTCACAAGAGTCAATTCTGCATAATATAGGACATTTAATAAGAAAAACATATGCAGGGTACAAAAAACTATTCCAAGTTCCAAGCCAGAGATAGATATGCTGCTCCAGTATTTGTAATGGGGTCTAAAATTATAGTTGTATGACTTGAGCAAGCCTGCTGTGTGGCCAATACACTATGAGTTAAAATGAAACTACTTTTACTGGAAAAATCTGCACTTTCAGAAAAAGGAGGGGGCAGATGCTTTTTTGTCACTACATTGTCAGTTTCATTGTTTCCGTGTCTTTGCTGTGTGCAGGTTTTTCATATCTGCACGAGGCGGAAAAGAAGACTGTGGCCTCATCTGAGCAAAAAATAATTTAAAATCATAATGAAAAATACAGTTCTCAAAAATGAACTATGTAACGTCTTGTAAATACCTGCTTGTCTCCATGGAAATGTTACTGCTCTGCCTGGAATGTACCACAGTATAGCAATAAACATATCAAATTAATCTAGAGAAAAGCGGGTGAGGCATCCAGGCCAAGTTAGTGGTCAGCTCTGTGGAGAGGCAAGCCCACTCACAGGAAGAATGCTTGTTTAAGCTAGAAATATTTTGGATTTAAAAAGGTGAAATTGTGGACTTAAATGAGATGTTGCACAACTAGAATAAAATAAAACATGTGAAGAAGATATTATGTGTTATTAGCCACCACTGCAGCCAAACATTGTATTCTTAAAAACTGGAAAGTCTGCTCTCCCTATGGACACGTTGGATTAATGAACTGTTATCTTACTGCACTCCAGAATCAAATCTTGACTCTACCAAAGGGTGAACAAAGTGACTTCCAACAAATATGGACAGCTTTCATTTTGGCAATAGACTGGAGTGAATTTGATGAATACGTTTCCTTGTTGTGTGTATTATATCTGTGACATATTAGACTGCACCGTGTACAGAGAGGGTGGGCATGCAAGTTTTTTTTTGTTAGGCCTCTGTAAAATATCAAAATTGGTGTAATCTGTGTTACAGTGTTGATATGTATATTATAATTTTGCATTCTTAATAAATATACCATTAAAAAAGAAGGTGAAATGGAATCTGTGAATTTAAAATTGTACTGTGTAACTTTTCTGGTGAAGGGTCTGCCACCTGTCTCCATGGAGATGTTATTACTCTGCTTGGAACTGTTTAGTATGGCATTAAACTTATCTATCTTACATTTATTTAATTATAGGATTTTTTTATTTTTTATTTTTTTTTACTTTTTTTTCTTACTGTGAGAAGGATCACCTCTCCACAGATCTGACACTGTGGTCTGATATCTTCATCTGCTTGTACATAGAGATAGGCACATTTCATGCTATATTTAGGAACATTACCTTAAATTTTATTTTATTTTATTGACCTTTATTTAACCAGGATAGTCCCACTGAGATTATTGAACATGTTTTTAGTGGTAGGGGAGAATAGAGCACTCTGAGGAATCCTACACTGGCACAGGCAGAACATGGAAACTCCACACAGACAGACCAGGACCTTCTTTCTGTGAGGGAAGAGTGCTCACCATTGCCCCACAGTGCCACCTAAACCCCTTTTCTGAAACTACCAGCACAAAAAGCAGGTAAGCACAGCTATTACAAACATGGGTCTAACAGTTAGATGAGCTCTCTGCAGTTCTCCTTCCTGCCACACGGTGTCACACCTCCAGTTTTAATATTTTGTACCTGTGGTGATTCTCACATCCTCCTCAGGAAATCAGGTTTTACAGAAAATGAGACACAAGATCCGAAAACATGCTGCTGCTGGCCTTGCTATTTGAAGTGAGTTGAAACTTATTATTATATAATTGTATTATATTATATATTAATCTAATCTTAATCTGAATTTGATTGATTAATTAATGTTGAAATAATTGACCAGAGCTATGTATTTGTGTATGAATATAGAACTTAATAAATCATTCTGTTAGTTGACTATACCATTATAGGTCTAATATTTTTTCCCTTATGAAATACTGGGTAGTAAAAAAAAAAAGACTAGCTACAAGTGAGCAAGTGAGGCAGCACAATTTGGAAAAAAAATAAAAAAATGAAAGTTGTAAGTATATGGCTGAACTACAAGTACAACTAAATCTTTGTTAATGGTGGAGGAGTTTCATTCTATTATCTAAACATCTCCGACTGCGATTCAAATTAGGTTGTAATATATACTGACCAGAGGAAGTGAATATAACATGTGGTATCTGTCCTCAGCTCCTGGTGCCATGTGCCCAAGAGCAGACTGTCCACATTGAAGCCAAATGTGGCTCAGATGCAGCTCTGCCCTGTAATGCCGACTTCACAACCAACAGATACAAATCTGTCACATGGTACAAGGTCTGTGCATTTTTTTATTTATTTTATTCAGTTACATATGTTTTACGCTGAAACGTTCCTACTCGTGCATTCTTCATGGCATCAACTGTATTTCTCCATAGAGATAGATGTGTTTAATACCATACTGTAATTCAACAACATTCAACAGTTTCACAGTCAAAGCAATAACAAGTCCATGGAGACAAGCAGATGACAGATCCTCCACCAGAAAAGTTACATAGTACATCTTTAAAGGGACCCTTTAAAGCGACACTGTGTACTATTGAGGAAATATTGTTCAGTATATAGGCCTGTCTATGTGATCCCTCAGTCGTCCAAGTAAGATCCATAGCAAAAGAAAATGAATGGTACCATCAACTGGACAAAACTTTTAAAGTGAACATACAGTGACATTTCTCCCCTCATCTAAGTGGTTTCTTCAGTGCTGGTCAGGTTTCTGATGGGACACTGTCTATGAATGTGTTTTGTGTTTGTAGATAAAAGGAATCATCAGAATCAGCCTGGAAGACAAACAAATCCTTAAATATGATTTTCCTCGAGACGTGAGCGTAGAAAAGCAGAACTACAGCCTGCTGCTCTCAAACATGAGGCCCGAAGACTCTGGGACGTACAAGTGTGAGGCTGGAGGCAACCTTGGAGAAAAGACCCTCTACCTCCAGGTGGCGCTAACAGTGCCTGGTGAGCCTAGGTTTTTATTCTTTGTTTTTTTTTTCCTCTTTTCATCCTGATCCACATTTTCCAAGTATCCACAAGTATCCACAAGTATCCACAAGTATCCAAGAGTTAATAATGATAATAAAAAGAGATGAAAACAGCAGTGTCTAGACATTCATATTGCAAATGTTCCATCATCTTTCAGTGCCCAAAATAGCTTAAATAAAAAAAGAAAAGAGGCTTTGTATGAAAGCCATTTCAAATCATGCTAATATTATCTCATACTGTTATTGTGTCCATGAGCAAGATACCACTTTTTCCACTCCTTCGCTGAGCAACTGGCTTACACTAGCAATCCTTAAAGCCACAGTATGCAACTTTTTAGCTGAAAAATAAACTAAAATAAAAGCATGTTTTGTTTAGTTTTTTATACACTGTGCCTCCTCCTGCTTGTTTCCATGGAAATGTTGTTCCTTTAGCTATAATATTACACAGTATGGCATAAAACAAATCTTATCTCCATAGAGAATGTTCCAAAATATGATTTTTAACTTTCTGTTTCCATGGAATCATGCAAATGACATGCCACCTCCAGAGAGTCACATAGTGCACCTTTAATGAGAAAGGGAGATGATGAAAAAAGTTACCAGTTGTTAGCCATTTAACACTGACACAAAAAACAAGGTAAATAAATTCATAGAAATAGAACAATCTATATACATACATATGAATTATACTTGTAAATAAGCAATTAAAACAAAAATACAGTAGTTATTAATAGTATTTTTATATTGTATTTTCAACAGAATGTGAGCCTGATGTGACAACTGCCTCAGTGACCACAGTGCAGAGAGAGGAAACAGAGGGGGCACTTTTAAACGTGACACACGCCCCTCACCTGCCCCTCGCCTGGAGCGTGGTCGGGTACAGCGCCGTGGCACTCACCAAAATCATCCTGTCCATGTTTTTTATCTGGGTAAATATATTTATAATAATAAAGCACTGGATTTAGATGGCACTTTTTGGACACTCAAAGATTCAGTGGTGGCAAGCTACTTTTAGCCACAGCTGCCCCAGAATAGACTGACTGAAGTCATGTTGGATTCTCACACAGGGGGGCATGTACTTTTTATATACATTCATACATGTGTAGTTTTGTGTCAACAACAGCAGCCCAGCCTGTAAGCAATAATCCCTCTATTAGTGGATTGCCGGTTGTGCTGTTGTGTCCTCGGGCAAGGAACTTTATCAGCATTACAGAACAATCTCCTGCAGATGTTTTTACAGGTTCCCTGTAAAATCAGCTCAGATGTAAAATGGTCTAAAATTACAGTTGTATATGGCCCAATATGTGTTTGAGGAAGCCTGCTGTTCCAAGTGCCCCTGGCTGCAGCCCGCAGATCTGAGTTGGGCGAAATGTGGGGCAGAGCTCAACGTTTGGCCACGCCCCAATCAACATATAGTAATATAAGCATCAGTTTGGGTGGATGGTAGATGAATACTGTGCAGAGTCCTACAAGTCAATCTCACAGCACCCCTAATTTACATTTTATTGACATTGTGTGCCCTTCAGTGCAACGAATAAGACTTCATTGAAACTAAATGAAAAATAAATACATAAATGTATACATACATACATAAAATGGCAAATGAGTATAAATCGGACGATTCATGACAGAATTATGGCCAAAAAACAATTTTGCCCAAAAGTTAATGGGGTCATCTAGGAGTCATTGTCCATCTTTTCTGAAAATTTAGTAGTTTTTGCGTAATTTTGCTAACAGACAAACAAAGTAGTAGGTGGTAAAGTAGGTGGGGTCAAAAGTTGAGCTTCGCCAACACTGAGCCACTCCCTGATCTGCGGGCTGCAGCCAGGGGTAAGTCTGCTGTTTGGCCAATTCACTATGAGCTAAAATGAAACTACTTTTACTGGAAAAAAACTGCACTTACAGAAGAGAGGAGGGGGCAGATGCTTTTTCGTTGCTACATTGTCGCCTTGTCATTTGTGCAGATTGTGTGACTCTTTCTCTCATTGTTTGTGTGTCTTTGCTGTGTGTAGGTTCTTCATATCTGCTTAAGGCGGAAGAGAAGATGATGAAGAAAATAAAAAATTGTATACATACAATCTCGATCTGTGGAGAAGCAAGTCCCCTCACAATAAGGATGGTTGTTTTTAAAGGATAATTTTAGTCATTACAAAAATTACTGTGGAACATTTCAGGCAAAGCAATAGCATAACCATGGAGACAAGCAGGTGGCACACCTCCTCAACAGAATGGTTACATGCACTCTTAAGGTTAATTCTTAAACTCTATAGTGTAATTTACGATATGATATTTATTTCATCTGTGTTTATATGAATAAGAAAGAATATATTTTTGTGCAATTAATATAGACATTTTCAAAGATTGGGACCAGGATGGTCTCACTTGTATTAGTCTGTCTGAGGGCTACTGAAGTGCAGTGGTGGATGAAGTACTCAATTGTGCTACTTAAGTACAGATACAGGGGCAAAAAGTTACTCAAGATAAAGTATCACTTAAAAAGATCTATTTAAAAATGTAAAATTGAAGTGAAAGTATTTAGATTTTTTGAACAAATAGAGACCGCTACACACTACAGGATTTTTCGGTCTTAAATGATGTTTAAACGTGCAACAAAAAGTGCACACCACAGACACAAAGAGAATGTTCTGAGACTTAAAATCTCCTATCGCAAAGACTGCAGCGGGATAAGACTGTGTGAGCTATCAAGTTGTGAGCGCGATCATGTAGGCTGTTTCTTGTCTACAGTAAAACCACTCACCTTGAGACTCTAAGTGTTCAAAAGATCAGAGCACTGCACTTCTATTTTAGATACAAATGAAAATTGTGTTATTATTATTTGTGAAATATGGTGCAATACTTCAGATACATGATTTTTAAAGCATAAAAGACTGGAGATAAAGTACACAGGGAGTAGAGTCACTGTCGCTAATCTGCAGCTTCACCTCGATCAGTGTGGATGAAAACAGACACACGAGGAACTACTCACCTTTTTACTTTGAAAGAACGACTTAAACTGGATTGATAGCGCGGTTTTGTGGACTGAGGGTCATTATTTGCAGAGGACAATTTCTATGGATGAGATGCTGCACTTTATCACTTTAGGAGAAGTGAGTCATAAAGTCTTCTCATTATTTTCGCTATATCCTGAGTTTGTATCTTGCGTCTCTGTGTCCATCACTCCTCTGTCCCTGCCGCTCTGTTTTATTGGCTTTTACTGTAGCGTTGCTGATGTTTGGTGTTTATGATCTGACAGAGCAGCTCAGAGTCACACGAGGAGCGCAGCGGCTTCAAAATCGCACATGAAGACACAAAGTCGGGTCATGCCTCCCTGAACTTGGGGAGAAGCAAATCGCAGCCAAAATCGGGCAAATTCTCCTATAGTGTGTGGCGGCCTTAAAGGAAGAAATTTAGTGATTTTGATAAAGAATCTAGCAGATTTTAAGTGAATCAATTGATTTCTTAATTTTTCTAGCTGTTTTTGTGTATTTGGTTTGCTCAAAGCTGAGTCAAAAACTCAAATGTGCTAAAAAATTTTCAGTCCAAATCTAAAATGTAGTGGAGTAGAAAGTACAGCTACACCTTCTCAAATATAGTGAAGTAAAAGTAAATTTAAGGTATCTACACTTTATTGTATTGTACTTTTACTTTTGTACTCCACCCCTGCTGAAGTGTAGGAAGTGTTTGAATAAATTAACCAGTGTGGTAGTTGTCAAGCAAAAATACAATTATTAATTTAACTATGCTGTCTGCAAACAATGGAGCAGAAGAGAATGTTATTTTGTGCATATACAGTGCATCTGGAAAGTATTCACAGTGCTTCCTTTTTCCCACATTTTGTCATGTTACAGCCTCATACCAAATTGTATTAAATTCATCTCTTACCTCAAAATTCTACACACAATACCCCATTATGACAATGTGAAAAAAGTTTTTTTTTTGACAGTTTTTGAATTTATTAAAAATAGAAAACGAATAAATCACATTTACATAAGTATTCACAGCCTTTGCTTATTACTTTGTTGATCCACCTTTGGCAGCAATTCCAGCCTCAAGTCTTTTTGAATATGATGCCACAAGCTTAGCACACCGAGCTTTAGGCAGTTTTGCCCATTCTTCTTTGCAGTAATTCTCAAGCTCCATCAGGTTGGATGGGAGACGTCTGTGCACAGCCATTTTCAGGTCTCTCCAGAGATGTTCAATCGGATTCAAGTCTGGACTCTGGCTGGGCCACTCCTGGACATTCACAGAGTGGTTCTGAAGCCAATCCTTTGAGATCTTGGCTGTGTGCTTCGGATCGTTGTCCTGCTGAAAAATGAACCTTCGCCCCAGTCTGAGGTCAACAGCGCTCTGGAGCAGGTTTTCATCCAGGATATCTCTGTATATTACTGCATTCATTTTTCCTTCTATCCTGACTAGTCTGCCAGTTCCTGCTGCTGAAAAACATGCCCATAGCATGATGCAGCCACCACCATGCTTCACTGTAGGGATGGTATTGGCCTGGTGATGAGCGGTGCCTGGGTTCCTCCAAACATGATGCCTGGCATTCACACCAAAGAGTTCAATCTTTGTCTCATCAGACCAGAGAATTTTGTTTCTCATGGTCTGAGAGTCATTCAGGTGCCTTTTGGCAAATTCCAGACGAGCTGCCATGTTCCTTTTACTAAGGAGTGGCTTTCGTCTGGCCACTCTACCATACAGGCCTGATTGGTGGATTGCTGTAGAGATGGTTGTCCTTCTGGAAGGCTCTCCTCTGTCCACAGAGGAACGCTGGAGCTCTGGCAGAGTGACCATCGGGTTCTTGGTCACCTCCCTGACTAAGGCCCTTTTCCCCCGATCGCTCAGTTTAGACGGCCGGCCAGCTCTAGGAAGAGTCCTGGTGGTTCCAAACGTCTTCCATTTATGAATAATGGAGGCCACTGTGCTCATTGGGACCTTCAAAGCAGCAGAAATGTTTCTGTATCCTTCCCCAGATTTGTGCCTCAAGACAATCCTGTCTCGCAGGTCTACAGACAATTCCTTTGACTTCATGCTTGGTGTTTGTGCTCTGACATGCGCGGTCAACTGTGGGACCTTATATAGACCGGTGTGTGCCTTTCCAAATCATGTCCAATCAACTGAATTTACCGCAGGTGGACTCCAATGAAGCTGTAGAAACATCTCAAGGAGGATCAGTGGAAAAAGGATGCACCTGAGCTCAATTTTGAGCTTCATGGCAAAGGCTGTGAATACTTATGTAAATGTCATTTCTTAGTTTTCTATTTTTAATAAATTCAAAAACTGTCAAAAAAAACTTTTTTCACATTGTCATAATGGGTTATTGTGTATAGAATTTTGAGGTAAGAGATGAATTTAATACAATTTGGAATGAGGCTGTAACATGACAAAATGTGGGAAAAATGAAGCGCTGTGAATACTTTCCGGATGCACTGTATGACACTTTCTTAATGTGTCTTAACGACTTTGTTTAGTGTGATGTGTGTGATGTGCTGATGTGTGTTTTTGGTCAATGGAAACTTCCCTAGCCCCTGTTCAAAGCAGGGGTCTTCCTGTTCATTTTAAAAACCACAACAGCTACCGGAGTGATATTTTAGAATGCCCACATTACTGTCGGTTTACCAAGAAGAGAAACCAGCTCAGATTAGAGAACTTTGATACAGGTCTTTGCTGCTAGTAGGCGAAAGTGTTTTGACGGTGAATTTACCCTATTTGGTCTAAATAAGAGTTTAACTTATGAATACTTGATGTAGAAATGTATCAACTGCTAATGTCTTTTACAAAAACAAATAAATGAGTAAATATCATGGTAAATATGGTCACACTTTCTAGTGACATCATTAACTCACACATTTTTTACTTTTAACTTCTTTTTTTTTTTTTTTTTTTTTTTTTTCCTGTAGCACGAGACCGTTAACAATTACTTGTCTAACCTTATAATAAAACATTTACATTATGTGGATTTTCCCCATAAGAGAGGCAGGTTCCCATAAATTGACTGTGTTTACAGATTTCAGTTCCAACCCGCCCATAAAACAAAATCAAAACTGCGGCGTTAACCGCAGCACTGACAGAAACTGTGAACACATCACCACCTGCTGGTCTCACTGGTATGACAGGCAGTAAATAACTAATAGACACAAACGCAGTGATTACATTATCAGCTTTAAATATGCAGTCAGTGCGCAGTCAAATGGATCATTTCAGACCTGGAATTGCCAATCTCTACTAAACAAAAGGTAAAAGGTAGCTGTTAACATGACATCACAAGGTGGAACAGAGCATTTTGATCTTTGGAGATGTAGACAGATTAATAATAAAAGATCACTCAAACATGTGTGAATGAAACAAAACACAACTCCAGGTACGTTTTTGATGAGGAAACAACATCCTAACATGGCTTAAAGCTCACAAGAGTCAGTTTTGTGTAATATACAGGACCTTTAAGCCTTGTCATTTACAGTTAAAGAAAACGTATGAATGTATTGGGGCTGAAGAATTTAGGAAAAATATCTAATTGCGTTTTTCTGACAAGCTGATTCTGATTAGATCTGAGATTTATGTTTTAATAATAGGATTCTGTTTAAAGTTACATTTAAAACTAGTCTTGTCATGATACAACAATTTCAAACTCAATTTCAATACAAAGGAATAGACTCGATACTCAGAACCATTTCTGATACCACAATAAAAAAAACACTTTCTATTTAGACAATAGAATGTGAATTTCAGCATAAAATCATGGTACTTTCTTTTATATCTCTATGTTGTCTTAAGCTAGTCAGGAAAGGTTCATTTTTGTCCCGTGAATGTGACTTTTTAGTATCGATACCTGTTCAAATAAGTATCTGGTTTCAACATTAGATTTAGTATTGATAAGTGTTTCATTTTCAATACTTTTGACAACCCTATTTTGCAACCCTATTTAAGATTTGACAAAAAGACTGAAATTTGAATTGACAAACTAATGTAAGAATCACATTTGTACATATCTACAAGGTTGGCAGTTTTTATGCAATAAAAAAGGATATTTTGTTGTTTGTGGAGAAAATTATTATACTTCAATAACTGCAGACTTTTTGATTTACTCATTTTTATGAGTAAATTTAAATTAAATGTGTGGCCCTGGAATGTACTGAGTATCATACAAGGCACATATAGCAAAAGTCGCTATTTAAAAATATTTCAACTGTTAGAATTGTGCAAGAACTATAGGCCTCCCAACCATAATCACACAGATAAGATGGGTGAAGTGTCTTGCCCAAGGGTTCTGCTCTAAAAGTGGTGGAGATTGAGTTATTTATCTTACTTGAAATGACATCAGCTGAGGGTAGGCATAGGTTTTACAGCCCTATGTAAAACTGGTCAAAGATCACCGCTCTAGAGCAGGTTATAACAAGGTAGGCCTAAGTGGCAAATTCCCATTGACTGACGAGGGTGGCCACAAAGATAAGCAGGAATGTAAGGTCATGACCCTGTGACCCCAAACTAATGAATTCCTTCTTAAAAGTCTAAACAAAAATCTCACTTTTAAATCTATCTTCACCTTGGCACAATGTCATTCAAAGCATTGTACTTTTCAAACAAAATGAACTGCAGGACCATTCTAACCAGATAGAGTATGAAGTACCTTTATATGGAGCCTATTTTAATGGCAAATTGGCCTATTCAAAGTAATGTCCAATATCTCATTTTATTTTGCATATATAGTGATAAAATATAAAATCTGCATGCTAACAACTGTTATTTTACACATGATGTTGAGATACAGTAACATACGGGCTATCTCCAGTCACACATGCATTCCAGTTAGGCCTACGTCTTCTTGACAGGCACAATTTTGCCATTTTTTTTTTCGTAACTTTCTTGTGTTAAAATTGGATGAAAAACTACAAGTCATTCCAGGCTATAATACGCACAGAAGGCCAGTCCCGTCCTTCAGTCCCCTTAAAATATGTGACAGCACTGTGTGAGTGAGGAGTTAACCAGCAGCGAGCATGTGGTTAATCTTCTCTCAGGCCACACTTCCAGGCTTCAAAGTGCCCCCTCCGGGCCGCCCCTGACACACTGGAGTTCCTCTCCTCCACGGCAGTGCGCGCTGGTCCCGCGGGAGATCATGGAGGTATCGGCCCTGGCCAAGAAACTGTGGTGCGTTCACAAGCAGCTGATCGTGATCATCACTCCGCTGCTGTTTCTGCCGCTCATTTTTGCGCTCCCGGAGAAGGTAAGCAGGGAATTGTTCAGTTGTAAAAAGTTAAATGATTCTGGCTTGTTAAATTCACGTTGACGCAAAGAGTAAGTTAAAAGTGCATTTTGCGCTCATGTTTTGCAACGAGGCCTATTGCAAATGACCAATCGATTTTTGGCAAGCGTAATCATTTTGAACTGAAAGTAACGCTATTATAAAGTGTAGCATATTCCAATCAATAAAGTATCGGCCTGATCAGGTGCAGGAGGCATACCATAACCATTTCAGGAAAAGTGCACAGTGTAACCTTTCTGGAGGGGGTCCTGCTTGTTTCCATGGAGATTAAACTTATTAGAGATTGCATTTATTCAATTAGCCTAGAGGTGTTTCTGTTGCTCAGAAAGAAATAACTTGATAGACATGCATTCTTACTGTGAGCGAGATTGCCTCTCCACAGATATGACCTTTAACTTGCTCTCAACTTCTTGTCTCCATAGAGATAGTAGTGATGGGCAGGTTGACCCGTAACCCACGGTTAACCCACGGATCCTGTGGGTTTAGGCAGGTCTGTTAACTCAATGAGAAGAGGTAAAGCGAGTGTGGGTGAGTCGGGTCCCATCATAACCCTAAAGCATGCCTGTAACTCTGATTAACAAACGAGGGCACAGGACTTTCGTATGTGTATGTCTTTGGCCTGCCTACACAAAGAGGACAGCTTAAGTCCTTATGCAATTAACACCAAGTGAAAACAGCGACAGACATAGAAAATGGCATTCAGAGCACAGACACGCTGCGTCAGGTGCTCTTATGATCCAGGTGCTTTAGTCCAAAGGGGCAGACCCTTCACCAGAAAATTACAGCTATATTAGTCAGCCCACACCTGCAACATCAACAAATATGGCAGTATATGACGGTACAGCTAGAAACATTGATAAACTAGTAGGCCTTCAAAACAGGATTTAGGGTAGCAATATAATGTTATTTTTTTGCCATAGTAACAATATAAAATGTGTAGAATGTTGTCAGACTTGGGTTTAGGTTAAAGACACTTAATTTCTCTACAACATGTTCAGTTTATATTGGCTTAGGTCTCTTTTTGCATTACATTGCATTACCCATTCACTCCACATCTGGCGATGGTAGCCATAGCTGCAAAAAAAAAGATCGACACAGACCTACACAAACACACCACATACATAAGCAGTGAGCGAAGTGTCTTGCTGAAGGACACAGTAGCATGCACTTGGTCCGAGCTGGGATTGAATCAGACAGATGTTTGGCTTGGAGGGTGGACTATATATCTATAAACACCACTGAGCCACAAAAGCAAACACCAAAATGCAAACATCGATTGAGTAATACTGTGGAGCATTCCAGGTAAAGCAATGGCATCTCCATGGAGACAAGAAGCATTTGGGCCCTCCACCAAAAGTTAGTTGCATGTTTAATTTCCAAAGATAAATTTAATTCGCAAAGCTACATTTCATCACCAAAACTACATAGGCCTACTCCACAGAAAAGCATTTCACATAATACGAGAAACATACATCCTCTCAAACAACAAAATATCTTATGTAAAAAAAAATGCAAACCCTGTTGTTTAGACATCCGCATAAGACAAGGTTGAAAGTTTGAGTTTCGTTTTTGTGACATCAGTGTGAAAAAAATACTGTGGAATAAATGGGTACCTTACATGCAATGTCTTGTGTTTTTCTTATAGAAAAAATAGTGTAGTTTTAGAATATAACACCAAAAATTGTGTATCACTAGCCCTTTGGTGACCTTTTGCTTGATGTTTGCTGAAAAGTAGGTGAAAATGACCAAATTTTGGTGACAAAATAATTTGAATACAAACATTAATCCTGTTGCTGCTTGCAAATTATTGGTTACTTGCTTCCTATTAACCTTAGAATAAGAGCTCAGTGTTGTGTTCTTTTGAATGAGTATCAGTTTCAGTGGTTGCAATTATAAATGATTTCATACCAGCGAGTTCTTCCGAAGATGTCCGGTGACAATTTTGTTTGGAAATTTTGAGACTCTAGGTAAGAATTTGGCTTTTGATTCACCCTATAGAGTTGATTTAATTGTAAATCTGCATATACTATACATCAGTCTCTTTGTAATTTAGTTGGGAATAAAGCAATACCCAACACGTATTCTAACATTAGTTAAGTAAAATCATAACTTTTACTAACCCTACCCCCATCAATTTTCAGTTTGTGAAAAAAACATGCTGTCGTAAAAAAAACTTGCATTCACTCAATTGTCAATGTAGAGCAACCAAAATTTAATCACTTATACCCATTTATATGGGCTATAAGCAGTTTACATTGTTTAAGCCTAATAACTTTAATAAATTGAGATCAAGTTTTTTTACGGCCAAGTTTTCATATTTGTTTTAGAAAACGTCTGAAAATTTTGCATGTATTTGTGTACTTATTCAATGATAAAGTCAATATATCCAGCCAGAACAACTAAGGAAAGGCTTTTTTATATTATTTGTAGGTAAACTAAGCATAACTGTTGCATGTGTTATGAAATAAAAGGCTAACTGACAATATTTTTACATTCCAGACTGACTGAATAGAGAGACAAGATGCCAAGACGAGTGAAGAAGACAAGAAGAGTGGAAATCATAAAAGATTTTGCATAAATGATTCCATTTTCAGATTCCTGAGAAAATTTGACCCTAGACTGATATATTTTGAGTCCATGAAACAGAAATTGATTTTTTGCCCTAAATGTCACTAAAATGTAACTAGAACCTTGAACCTTGTCATAACTATATGAACATGAACTTAAGTGACATCTCTTTCTCAATCCATGGGGTTTAATATGACGTCGGTCCACCCTTTGCAGCTATAACAGCTTCAACTCTTCTGGGGAGGCTGTCCACAAGGTTTAGGAGTGTGTTTATGGGAATTTTTGACCGCTCTTCCAGAAGCATTTGTGAGGTCACACACTGATGTTGGACGAGAAGGCCTGGCTCACAGTTCCACTCTAATTCATCCCAAAGGTGTTCTGTTGGGTTGAGGTCAGGACTCTGTGCAGGCCAGTCAAGTTCATCCACACCAAACTCTCTCATTCATGTCTTTATAGACCTTACTTTGTGCACTGGTGCACAGTCATGTTGAAGAGGAAGGGGCCATCTCCAAACTGTTCCCACAAAGTTGGGAGCATGGAATTGTCCAAAATCTCTTGTTATGCTGAAGCATTCAGAGTTCCTTTCACTGGAACTAAGGAGCCACACCATAATCCCCCCTCCACCAAACTTTACACTTGGCACAATGTAGGCAGACAAGTCCCGTTCTCCTGGAAACTGCCAAACCCAGACTCGTCCATCTGATTGCCAGATGGAGAAGCGTGATTTGTCACTCCAGAGAACGAGTCTCCACTGCTCTGGAGTCCAGTGGTGGCGTGCTTTACACCACTGCATCTGACACTTTGCATTCCACTTGGTGATGTGTGGCTTGGATGCAGCTGCTCGGCCATGGAAACCCATTCCATGAAGCTCTCCACGTACTGTTCTTGAGTTAATCTGAAGGTCACATGAAGTTTACTTTACCCCTCAGTTTACTTGGCCTAGCACTTCGTGGCTGAGCTGCTGTCGTTCCCAATGGCTTCCACTTTGTTATAATCCCACTGACAGTTGACTGTGGAATATTTAGGAGCGAGGAAATTTCATGACTGGACTTGTTGCACAGGTGGCATCCTATCCCAGTTCCACACTGGAATTCACTGAGCTCCTGAGAGCGACCCATTCATTCACAAATGTTTGTAGAAACAGTCTGCAGGCCGAGGTGCTTGATTTTATTCACCTGTGGCCATGGAAGTGACTGGAACACCTGACTTCCATTATTTGGATGGATGAGTGAATACTTTTGGCAGTATAGTGTAGATACATGCATGGGTTTCTTTTATTTGTTAGGCAGTACATATTTCAGTCTGTTCCATCCCAACTACAGCCAGCGCAAAATGCTGTTGTGTCATTTAGTGCTGTAGGCCTTTAGTAACTTTGTTTATTAATCGACCAAAATTTGTATTAGATAAGAAATAATTTTATTATATTATATAAATGATTGATGATTATAAATGTTTTATATGGGACAACACCAGAAAGGAGAGGTTAGTGAGTTACCTGAAGAATTGGTATTTTTTGGTAGGCTATTTATATGAAAAAAGGCAGATTGAGCTCACGATTAAGAAGTTGAATCTATCCTTGTATAAATACATTGTTACCTGGTACTTTTGTCTGTATAAATAGTTGTTTTTGCTTGAACTCCCATGCAACTGTAGTCTTGTGAGTGCAGTCTGGGTCAGATGCATAGAGCTTTGTAATAGTTTTGAGAGTTTTTGCCATTCTCCCTTTTTAGCCAAGTATTAATCGGCAGAACATGTATTTAGTCTTTCACCCTAGTGACATGGGGCAAACAATTTTCTCACAACCAAAAACAAAACTTTATTTCATGTAAGAGCTCTCTACAATTGTGTATTATTTAATCTTTCTTTCTCATTTTTCAGGAGGGAAAATGCTTATATGTGGTGGTTTTGATGGCTACTTTCTGGTGCACAGAAGCCCTCCCATTAGCGGTCACAGCAATGCTTCCCGTGTGCTTGTTTCCCACTCTGGGCATCCTTTCATCTAAAAAGGTGTGTCCTCAGTACTTCCTGGAGACTAACTTCTTGTTTCTGAGTGGGCTGGTGATGGCGTCATCCATCGAGGAGTGGGGTTTGCACCGAAGAATCGCTCTGAAGGTTCTGACCGTCGTCGGAGTTCAGCCCGCCTGGTGAGAAATGATTTTTTTCTTAATGGAACTGTATGTAAGATTTTGATTTGGACTGTGTTCCCAGATACAAGGTAAACATGTTCAAATCAAGCATAGCTCTTATGAAAAACATTTGACATAATGGCAAAGTTGTTTATGTTATAATTTTTGGTTTTGGTTCTCAAAACGATTATCCAGTCAGAAAACAGAATGATCCTCACATGAGTCTCCCATTTGGGTTGCCAATGCTGAAATTCTGTTGGTTTTAACCAGATTTTTTTTTTCTTTACGATTTAACCTGAAAGGACTCTCTCTGATCTGAATGGTCACTACCTAAATCCCAGCACATGCAGCCAACCATTAATCACTGTCTCTACTGCAATATATATGCTGTCTATACATGGAGAATGACACATTTATCTGTCCTACACTGGCAACCCAAGTTCATTATATTACCTTTTTTAAAACCAAGAGTGCAGGGTACATACAGTGCCTTTAGTTTCAGACATGCTGATCAATCCATCATATAACCATAGATTGTATAAAGTAATGGATTAAGGGAGTGTGATGTCATCCATAGTGTTCAGCTGTGTGGCTATACCAACTTGTCAAAGCCTGATCTTGTTAGAGCTCAGAAGCTAAGCAAGGCCGGGCCTGCTTAGTACTTGTATAGGAGAATGCTGGGAAGACCATGTGCCACAGTGGGGCACCTGGTGTCCTTAGGCAAGGCACTTCACCCACATTGCTGGTGGTCGGAGGGGCTGATGGCGAAGAATGAATGGCAGCCTTGCTTCCATCAGTCTGCTCCGGGGCAGGTGTGGCTACAATAGTAGCTAACATCCACTGAGTGTGAAGTCAATGAATAATGCACTGTAAAGCGTAATCTGTCTTATTCACTCGACCATACCATCAGAACATAGATGCACTGTGCATTTTAACTGTATACTTTTAACTGGGCATGTTGGAATGTTGTTACCTCACCAAAAACATACCTGGAGTTGTGTTTTGTTTCATTCACACATGTTTGAGTAACCCTTTATTATTAATTATTAATTCATTATGAATGAAACAACATTAAACAACATTATAACAGATCAGAAAATATGGGCCCTTTAACTTTTTGTACATAAGTGCTTTTCATTGTGTTTATTGTTGTAATGCGACCTTAAGTGTATAGAAAGGCGCCTAATAAATAAAATGTATTATTATAATTACTGGTTTACAAACTGTTTTTCATCTAAACTTTAGGTTGATTCTGGGGATGATGCTGACCTCGTCCTTCCTCTCTATGTGGCTCAGTAACACCGCCACAACGGCCATGATGCTACCCATTGCCACTGCCATCCTGGAGAGTCTATTTGGAGACCTGGAGACGCTCAAAAGCAAATGCACCAACAAAGAGGAGACAGAGAGTGATGGTATTTTCTTTAGTTTTTTCCCTTGACCAGCTAAAATGTGCTAACATCAAGATAAATTATAGGTAAAATTATAAATTATGGGTATGGGTGCACATGTACTAACAAAGAGGAGACAGACACAGGCAGCATTAATGGTATTCTCTTATATTAGGCCTGTCACAGTAGTTATTATACTGGCTGTTAATAAATCAGAGATGTATAATAATATTTTGGGCACAATATTGATCTATGTACCTTTTATTTGCACTAGTGAACTACTTTGTTTTTTGTAGTTTGTTAATCGACAGCGTTAGTCTGGGTGGTTAACTAACTTGTGTTTAATTGTGCTACATTTCAAATCCAATGAAATCATATTTTAAATGGATTATAACTTTTTCCTTAACTAGCTAAAATGCTAAAATTAAGATAAATTAGTGATGGTATACTGTGTAACTTTTCTGGTGGGGGCTTGACAGGAATGAACAGGAATGTTCCACAGTATGGCATTAAACCCATGCATTTAATGAATTACAGTTTAATCTACTTAATGTATTCTTCAAAAGTACCCGGAAAAATATTCTTACTGTGAGTGGGCTTGCTTCTCCTCAGATCTGACCTGTGATTTGATCTGACCTGTGATTTGATCCATGCAGATAGATAAGTTTATTGTCATTCCGTGGAAAATTCCAGGCAGGCAAAGTAATAGCATCTCCATGGAGACAAGCAGATGACATACCTTCCACCAGAAAAGTTACACAGTGCATCTTTAAAGCCATTTCAATTATACCTGCCTCTATTCAAATTGAAATGAACATTAAACCAAAATGATCTGACTTCATTGTTGTGATATTATTTTTCATTATCTGCACTATAATAATATGTAGGGCTTAAAGCAGTGCCTTATGGTCCTTCCCCTCTGCATATGGGCGCAGGACACGATGTTTCACCTGTGTCTTTAATATGTAATCCGGCAAAGTTAGGCAATATTCATTCACTAAATGATTATTGACACAACCTTTGCTTAAGTGGGGCATTCACTGTACCAAAGGTACAGGTTTAACCCTTAAATTTTAACCCACTTTAAACATGTGTGATGTCTTTTTCAGCTCACTCCACTAAGCTGCATTCACTTCCCTCCATGCCATCGGAAAAACAAATACTATCAATAGATATGTAAGGCAACAAAATCTTAAGAAACAGTTTTTACATTTTTAAGATTTTTTTTTTAAATTTACATTGTGCTTTTTGTTTTACAGTGAGGATGCCCCCGAGCCCCCAGACCCACGGAGCACAGAGGAGATTCAGTCTGAGGCACAGTACCAGCTCCAAGTTTGGAAAGGCTTCCTCATCTGTATCCCGTACGCCGCCAGTATCGGAGGGACCGCCACTCTGACCGGCACTGCACCAAACCTCATCCTCATCGGACAACTCAAGAGGTACCAGGGAAAAAGAATGATTTTACAGATTAAAGTCTAACTTGAGTAACAGAGCCTCAGACAGAGCAGAGCCTACAGTTAGCATCACACCCCCAGGGAATGCTGATGACATTTGCTGCAAAGTATCAATTGAAATTAAAAACAAGTCAAATCACTTATTCCAGTGGTTCCCAAACTGTGTTGTAGGGGGTACATGTGTAATTTTTTTGTAAAAAAGAGAAAAGTGACTTGTGGGACACACTATGTCCACTCTTTTATAGGCCTACTGTCTGCCTGTTTTTATTCTGAAGTCTATAAAGATCTTATCTATGATCTTATCTATGTCCAGTGTTATAACTGTGGGACGTCTGATGAATAAAAAGTGTAAAACTTATAAAACTTGGTAATATTCTCCAGCAGTTTGTATCCGTCATCCAAATCTCTGCTTTTCATTGAGCTTGTGTGTAAATCCAGAGTTTTATTTTTAAACATGAAAATGAGTCTGCTACACGTGTAGTCCAGATTTATTTGTAACAAACACCACAATTTGTGACAACAAATACCAGTGGATGTGGTAGATGCGATGTTCTTCTTCCGGAGATATATTCTCCAAGCTGGGGAGATGCGCTCCGAGGCGGGCAGGCAGAGCACTCCGCTTCTGAGCATAAATGTTACTGTTTGCTCTGGATTTTGAACTCACATGAAGCATTTGCACAAAGACAGGCAGATAGACATAAATATGTTTTTTTTTTTTAGAACATAAACACCTATATATTTCTATTACAAACAATTTCATAAATATATGATATATGAATATATTGTGCAGTAGCAGAAGTTACTCAGAATCCATAAAATGTAGTTGTAATATAATGTTAAAAAAAAAAAAAAGTTTTAGTAAAGTTATGGATAAAGTACTTCTATTTTTATTTATATAAATTATAACATATATAATTTAACTACGGCATTGCTAGTAGTAATAATAGTAATGGCAAATAATTAAGTGGGAGTAGTAGTTGTAGTAGTAGTAGTAGTAGTAGAAACAGAGACAGTATTTTTACATTTGCTTGTTTTGCAGTTACTTCCCTGACTGTGACCTGATAAACTTTGGTTCATGGTTTGCGTTTGCCTTCCCACTCATGCTGCTCTTCCTGTTTGTGGGGTGGCTCTGGATCGCATTTCTCTATGGAGGACTCAACACACGGTAATGTATACAGCTCCAGTAGTTTCATTTAATGTAAAAACTTTCTAAAGTTAAATGTAGGTGAATGGAAGGTCTGAATAATATGGTAGAGTATGCTCGTGCTAGTGTCAGAATGTCTTTTTACATAGTTTATGGTTAATATTTCTATACTTAATTACTTATACCATTAAAAACAAAACAGCATCAGCACAAAATTAAAGCCTCAAATTTAATTAATTAATGGAGCCAAATTGTAGAGACTTAAATATTTTAAAAATGTTGTCATTTTTATACACCGATACAAATGGTTTTGTTAGGTTAGGTTAGGTTCGACTTGAGTTTTACTTGTAAACTTATGTACTGTATGTGTTTGTGTGAATGTAAGACGTGCTCTGGGAATGTTACAAATGAATTACTCGGGGATTAACAAAGTTTCCTTAATCTAAATACAATTTTAGAACAAAAAAAAACTACATTTGAATACAGCATGAATTCAATGCTCCTACATTTTTTCCTGTCTTCTCCTACAGGTTGTGTTTTAAAAGGGAGGACCACCGGGCGAAGGCAGAGACCAGAGCCAAAGCCATGATCATGGAAGATTACAAAAAGCTCGGGCCCATAAAGTGAGGACTCGTGTATGTCTTCAGATCTCGCTGTAGCCTCTGTGAATACTTCTCATCTACATTTTCGCTTACTTTTTCTCCTCTTTTCCAGTTTTGCAGAAGGAGCAATCTCTTTCTTTTTTATACTATTTGCGGTGCTCCTTTTCACAAGAGATCCCAAGTTTGTCACTGGTTGGGCGGTGTTTTTTAAAAAGGGGTAAGTCTTCCATAAGTTGTGACAAAAGTAATACTTTTGTTATGTTGTGTTATGCAGTGCACAGTGGTTGAGTGTTCACCCACAAACCTGGAGGTTGGTGGTTTGATTCCAGCTCCAACCAGTGCATGTGCATGTTTTTGTGTTCCTGGGCAAAACACAACATCATATGTTTATGTGGCTGTGTGATTGGAAATTGTCACAAATTTGCAGCCATGTTCTCACCAGTCAGTTCCAAGGCAGCTGTGGCTACAAAATAGGCTAACTGTCACTGATAGTGAATGAGTGAGTGAATGAATGAATGAATGTGCATTGGCTTTGGGTATCTATAGTGTTGGGGTCCTTATAGCTGCAAAAGACAGAAATTTAGAAGTTAAGGGAACAAAGAATGTATTTATATGAATTGTGATTGATTGATTGATTGATTGACAGTCACAAACAGGACACAATATGAAGCAAATCTTGTCTTTCTGGTTGGATTTTGCTAACTTGTCCATAGCACCTTGAGAATGCTTGATCCCATTTAATCTGGGAAGCTAAGCAGCGTTGGGCCTGGTTAGTACAGTCCCTGACAAAAGTCTTGTCGCTTATCCATTTTGTAGAAACAAAAGCTTATAACCTGACTTTAAATTAATCGATTGGTTTTAGAAATGTCTCATATGGAAGTTAAAACCCTCCCAAATTATGCTCAATATACTAAAATAAATTTGCTTCACTGAAGAAAGATTGATCATTTAATGAACACAGAAAGGTCAGATTTTGGCAAGACAAAAGTCTTGTCGCCTTGTCATATGATGCACCCAATCCTAGATTACAGCCTCACCTGTGATCAGTTACTGATCAATCAATTAGTGGGTGTGTATAAAAAGAACCCCAGCACACCAGACCTTCACATCAACTGCAACTTGACCTCTGACAACATGCCTAAGATCCACCCTGAGACCAAAGCGTTAATTATCAAGAGGCTGAAGACCAGATCCACTGCTGAGGTGGCTGACACCTTCAATGTGTCTCAGCGTCAAGTACAAAGAATAAGAAAAAGATCTGAAAAGACTGGAGATGTTTTTGATAAGCCCAGGTCCGGCAGACCGCACAAGACAACTGCTCGGGAGGACCGTTTGTTGATTCGAAAATCCAAGGCCAGCCCCTTTTCCACTGCAGCAGAGCTCCACCAGGCCTGGTCACCTCAAGTCCCTGTGTCAACCAGAACAGTTTGTAGAATTCTGTCTCGAAATGGCCTCCATGGTCGAATCAGTGCACAGAAACCAGCACTAAACAAAAGGCAATTAAAAAACCATGTGGCATTTGCCAAGGCCCACAGCCTGCTAAAAGGATGGACACTGGAAAAGTGGCAGAAGGTGGATTTCTCAGATGAATCCTCGGTTGAATTACATCACAGCCGCCGCAAATATTGCAGGAGACCTACTGGAGCCCGCATGGATCCAAGATTCACCCAGAAAACAGTTAAGTTTGGTGGCGGAAAAATCATGGTCTGGGGTTACATCCAGTATGGGGGTGTGCGAGACATTTGCAGGGTGGAAGGCAATATCAATAGCCTAAAATATCAAGAAGTATTAGCTACCTCTTACATTCCCAACCATAAAAGGGGTCAAATTTTGCAGCAGGATGGTGCTCCATCGCATACTTCTATCTCTACATCAAAGTTCCTCAAGGCGAAGAAGATCAAGGTGCTCCAGGACTGGCCAGCCCAGTCACCAGACATGAACATCATTGAGCATGTCTGGGGCAGAATGAAAGAGGAAGCATGGAAGGCAAAACCAAAGAATCTTGATGAACTCTGGGAGGCATGTAAGACTGCTTTCTTTGCTATTCCTGATGACTTCATCAACAAATTGTATGAATCATTGTCGAACCGCATGGATGCAGTCCTTCAAGCTCATGGAAGTCATACAAGATATTAAATATGGATCTCACAGCACCACTACTTAATTCACTGACGTTATGCAACATATTTTTGTATTTGAAGTAAATTATTTGTTCAGTTTTTTGTAGGCGACAAGACTTTTGTCTTGCCAAAATCTGACCTTTCTGTGTTCATTAAATGATCAATCTTTCTTCAGTGAAGCAAATTTATTTTAGTATATGGAGCATAATTTGGGAGGGTTTTAGCTTTCATATGAGACATTTCTAAAACCAATCGATTAATTTAAAGTCAGGTTATAAGCTTTTGTTTCTACAAAATGGATAAGTGACAAGACTTTTGTCAGGGACTGTACTTGGATGGGAGACCACTGGGAATAGCGTGTGCCATAGTGAGGCAGCGGTGGCTCTAGTGCAAACTGTTGTTGTGTCCTTAGGCAAGACACTTCACCCAGATTGGCCCCACACATCGGTCTACCTCAGGGCAGTTATGGCCGCAATAGTAACTTAATAACCGAGTGAATGAGTAATACACTTGAAAGGTGCTATATAAATCTATTACATTATTACTAATATTGTGATAACTCTGCATTTCAGCTATGTTTCAGATGCAGTCACTGGCGTCATTATTGTGTCCATCCTGTTCTTCTTCCCATCTCAGAAACCCTCTCTGCACTGGTGGTTTGACCCTCATGGTAACAAAACAAATCTACGTAATTTCATACTGTGAAACATTCCAGACAAAGCAATAACATCTCCATGGAGAAAAGCATTTGACAAACCCTCCACCAGAAAAGTTACACAATGCACCTTTAATGCTGGACTAGATCGGTGATTTCTTTTGGTTAAATCTTGATGATTTAGACCTGGCATAGTCCTGGTTTGCGTCTGGATTTATTTGTCTGTTGTAGATTTTGTGTACTCTTTTAAGATTGTTTTTGTTCATGCAGTTTGTACCTTACCCCAAAGTTAGTCCTTGTATTTTTCAGTAAATATAAATGTATTCGATAACATAATTACTAATATTGCATAGTTCTAATAACTTTTGGGTCATATTAGTTCAGCGTTAAATACTAGAAATAATCCTGAGAATGTTAATGATGTAGATTAGACTACAATACTTTGTTTGTGTGATAACTGTAATCTCTGGAGCTTTACTGTGTGAGTGAGTATGGAGGTCCCAACGGAAGGTTTTTTCCAGGAATACATTGCCTAAACCAGCACTGAAGCAGAACTAAACCAGGTATAAACCAGGATTAATATACGATTAAATACAGACTAACTGAACCAGGAGCAGAATTTGGACAGTACTAGACCAGATCTAAACATAGATTAAACAAGGACTAAATCACAATTTGAACTGGGACTAAACAGAACTAAGAGATGTCTAAACTAGGCCTGAACCAGATTAGTGGTAACTTTTCCTTAACCTTAACCCTGACTAAATTTGGAAACCAGTACTAGATTATAACTGAACCAGATCTAAACAATATTAAAATAGGACTAATCTATAAATAATCCAGACAGGATGACACCATGTCAAAAACAGTTCTAAACCAGAACTAAACCAGGGTAAACTAGGAGCAATTAAACCTTGATTAGACCAGTAGTAGACCAGAACTAGGCCAAATCTAAATTGAACCAGGACTAAACTAGAACTAATCCAGCCAGGATGAAGCCATGTTTAAACCAGGTCTAAACCAGGACTAAACCAGGTCTTAATCAGGACTAAACCAGGGCTAAACCAGGACTAAAACTAATAGCAACTTAACCTTGATTGTACCAGAAGTAAACTAAACCACACTAAACCGAGTCTTAACAGGAATAAAGAAGATCTCACCCAGGATTAAGCCAGGTCTAATGAACAAGGATTTAAACTAGTATATTATGGGACTTTCAAAATTCCAAAAAAGTTGTATCTACAGCATGAGTGAGGAGCCATGTTTTGTTTGAGCAGCTGACCAAACAAACAGAGGGGGACGCAGGGTTGAGAGTGGTCATTATTTACAAACTGTGCCGGACACTAAACGCAGTCTTTATCCAATGTGGTAAATCTTTATTTTGTCTCATTTCTGCTCAGCTTCCAACACTCCGTACGTCCCTCTTTTGTCCTGGAAAAAAGCTCAGGATTCTGTTCCCTGGAACATTATTCTGCTGCTGGGAGGAGGCTTTGCTATGGCCAAGGCCTGTGAGGTAAACCACAAAAGATGAGCATAATCATTAATCATTTGAGAAGTCTGTATTGAAAAGTACCATTAGGGGATCATCATTTTACATTGTGTTCATTTTAAAGCAAAATACTGATCTCTAATGATTGATAATAGAAACTGGAACACTGACTTCTTTTACAAAACTTCAGAGCTGATATTGACATTTTACGGTAGCAGGCAGGAGATATTCATTTATTATGTCTGGATGTGGGCGGGGATAGGGGGTAGGTGAAAGCAGAAATTTTTGAAGCACTGAACTCTCAAGCGTACTATTTAATTAATGCCCTAACAGAAAACTACAAACTCCTTAATTAAGTAGTTACGAAGCCTGAATCATTCCTGATAAACTATTTGTTCATTATGAATTAAGTTTATGCTCGTGCTATACTAAGGTGTAGTTATTAGAAAGGGTACCAAATTTCCTTCTCTGTAGTAAGTGTTGGGAATACTTTGAAAATTTATTTAGGTACAGAATAATGTACTTTGTAATGTATTCTGTTGTGGATCTACTCAGTGTACTGTATTCTGAATACTTTTTATAATATTAGACAAGAGTATTTTTTTTTCTATTTTTATCACTAATGCTGCTCAGGGTGAAACGTAAATTGCATAATCAAGTCAGTGATATATTCCTTTAATTTTTAAAAATATATAACGGTATTCTGAAAACCATCAAATGAAAGGGTAACTGTACTAGAATACAGTTAAGCAAAATTAGAATTCTGAATAGGTATTTTCAGTACATGTATTTAGTTAGTTCTGAACACTGTAGTCTATCTCTTGTCTCTGTCTTCTCTGTTGTGGATTCTGACCTTTACTTTGTCTGTTATATGACCCCTGTATTGTGCTGTTTATCAGGAGTCTGGTCTGGCCTCTTGGATCGGGGCTTACCTCCAGCCTCTGGCTCAGGTCCCTCCAGCTGCAGCAGTCATGCTCATCACAGCCTTCCTCGCCTGCTTCACCGAGTTCGCCTCCAACACGGCCACCATCATCATCTTCTTACCTGTCATCGCTGAACTTGTGAGAATAAAGGGATAACTACGTAGATCTAGTCTAGTACCGATACTGAAACATTTGCTGGATCGGATATCGGCTTTCTAATATTGATACATATATATATATATATTTATTTATGGAAAGTGATTCTGTAGTTATTTGAGAAAAATAACATACTGTATTTGGAGCAGTTTGATTTTTCGTTAAAGAAAATAAAAATGTTTTTCAGTCTTATCTGAAATCCATAGCCGATGTGGTTTGTTATGCTAGATCTGGTTAACCAGTTTACTAAACCAGTTTACTTACTTACTTACTTACTCACTCATTGCACTTAACATGATTGTTTTTCCAGGCTAATCATGTCTCAGTGAACCCACTCTATTTCATGATACCTGCCACAGTGGGTTGCTCCTATGCCTTCATGTTGCCAGTGTCAACTCCTCCAAACTCCATTGCTTTTGCATCAGGACATCTCCGGATAAAAGATATGGTATGTTCAAAACCTACTCTACATTTTTGTCCTCCACATTGGTCAGTTTATCCATCCTCCAAAGCAGTGCATAGTGCTGCTGTCTGTCCTTGGGCATGACACTGGGAGGACATGCCTTTAAACTCTTAAAGGGGCTGTACCCATTTTCTCCATCTATGAAAAACTTTGCTCTGATCTCTGAAAATTTGAAAAACAGGTACAGCTCTTTTAGTATTAAAGGTCTATGAAAAAGTGGAGAGGTATTTTGCCTTGAGAACCTCAGCATGCGTCAAAGTCAGCTGGACTGTTTGAGCTCCTTGGATCTTGTTGAAAATTACTTTCCATGCCTAAATAAAGCTTTATAGAAAATGTCACTGTATATTCCCATTTTCTCTCCTCTGCTGTCCCCCTCCAGGTGAAGACAGGCTTCGTGATGAACATCCTGGGCATCCTGTGTGTGTCTCTGGCCATGAACACGTGGGGCCTCGCCATGTTTGATCTGGGCTCATATCCAGAATGGGCTCATCCCATTAACAGCACAGCAGGAGCCACCAGTATCAAGGTCTCTCCCATCCAAAACACTACGCTCTGAGCCAAACACTGCGCTATGAGCCAAACACTGCGCTATGAGCCAAACACTACACTCTGAAGGAGGGACTGGAGCAGCTGTGAGGAGATCCGACACTAAAGCACATATGGACCCAACTCAAGAAAAACTGGGACATTTATGAATGTGGGGACGACACAGGAAAAGTGATGTAAAATGTGCACATGGACAACTGAAAAAGACCACAAGGGCGTTCTTTGGAAATACTAAGGTCCATCATGTCAACACTGACGATAGTCCTGGTTTAGACCTGGCTCAGACCTGGCTCAGACCTGGCTTAGACCTGGCTTAGGCCTGGTTTAGACCTGGTTGAGACCTGGTTGAGTCTTGGTTTAGACCTGGTTGAGACCTGATCTATGCTTGATTTAATCATAGTTTAGTATTCCTAGTTAAATCTTAGCCTGTTAATCTAGTGCTTCCTTAATTTCAGTAAGAACAAAATAGATAACTTCTCTCATTTCTTGATTAACAGCTTTTAGTGCTTTCTTATTTTATTCAAAGTGAGATTTTGACATGATTTTTTTTCTGATTGGTTAATTTAGTTGTTGGTCATGTCAATCAGAACTAGCTGAGAGAAGACCCGCTCCCAGGCTACTTAAATCCTGGTTTAACCCTGAGATCAGGACCTATGAGTAAAAGTGGCATTTTACTATGTTTGTTTATGCAAATGAAATTAAACTGTGAAATTATATTGTATAGTTAAAAGTGGACAATATAAAAGTAATGTAAATGATTTCAATATATTCTCTATATATAAGTATGTTACCAGTCTCAGCTATATACCACAAGTACCTTTAGTAGTTACTATTACAGCAAGTAGTAGTTACAGTGAATGTAACTGAAATAAATCTGCTACAATAATGTATATTTGTGAATAGTAGTTGGTGACTACTTTTTACCCAATTACCCTGATATCTGCTGCTTTTTGACACTTTTTAAAAATACAATTACGCCTCAAATAATGATTATATTTTGTGAATGAACACTGACCAATGACTATGTATTTTGTGGTGATTTCTGAAACTTGAAATAAATGCATGGTTCGTCTCATTTTTATGTATTTATTCTTTGAAAATGTATTTATGATGAATACCTGCATTAAAATGTATTTTGTAATGTATTCTGATATATAGTCCAGTCAGAGTACTTTTACATCGCACTGCATTGTATTATAGTGAAAAAACATTACATATAAGTAAGTAAGTATTTTTTCACTCTAATAATGTGCAGTTTGAAGCCAAAATTTAGTGATCAAATACTGCAATGTATTCCTTTGATTTTAGGAGAGTAACTGTACCAATATACAGCTGCTCAAAACATGTATTTAGGTACTTGCCAACACTGTTTATTGTTTAGTCAATTTATAACTATAATACTTCCTGTATTATTACATGACATCACAAACGTGTGAATTAAACAAAACACAACTCCATGTTTGTGCTGTGGAAAAAACATAATATAGATTATAAACCATTCACCATGGACGCAGATGTGATGCAAATGCATTCACAGTTCAGTTTTTCTATGTTTTTTAATGCAATAAAAATACACTTTTATTTTTGTTTATATTTACATATTATTTAAATAGCTGTGGTCATTATTGTGAATACTGACCTGCGTCGCCTGTGTCACATGAGCGTTACATGGGCCCCAATGTAAATAAAGAAGAGCCTATAAATTCCTCTCAATGTTTGTTTGGGTTGTAAAGTGTCTGCAGTCACAAGCTCCACTATAATAGTTAACCTATGCAAGGCTGAGGCTGTTACTCAATGCTACAAGTTCACTAGAATTGAATACTAAACTTATTTTGTTTTTATTTGGGTTAGTAAATTATTCATACACTGACATTTTTTTTTAAACTCAGTTAAGAGAAATATCACCAGATAAGCTCAACTTCCTTAAATGCAACATTTTGTGGATTTTTCCTATTTAAAATAAACAATATTTTGATTTAAATTGTTCACTATGGCACAATGAGCAATAAGCCTGACTATGTTATAATACCTATATCCAATAAGGATGTAATGGACCAAAGGAAAAAAAGGCAAAGATAAGGTATAAAAAATATGTTTAAATTTAATAAAGTCAAATAAAAATGTAGTTTAACAAAGGTTCAAATTAAGTAAATCATTAACAAAAAGGCCCAACTGGGGTAACTTAAATTCAACTGAACAGATCAAAAACTAACCCAAAACAGATAGAGAACTAAACTGAACATTAACTAAAGCTACGCACTTAATTAAAGTAACAAAAAGGCAAATAATTATAATACAGAAAATAAGAAGCAATAATGAAGTAACCTCAAAGAAACTAACTTTGCAAAACTAACTAAATAGTGCTCCCCCTTTGTTCGGTGTTGATGGTCTCCTCCAAGGGTCCTCTGCCTGGCCACTCAAACAAAAAAAACAAGTGTAAGTAATAATTCTGACTTATATTAACTAAAATGTGTGCACCCAAAATTAGAAAATAAGTCTAAATAAAGGAATTAGATTAAACTATGTGCATTAAATGTAAATGAAATGAAATGAAATACTAGCACTATGCAGTGGTGGCAGATGTATCCACCACAAAGGACAATTGCGTTCATGTTAATGACGTCGTAATTTCAGACAGAAGGCGTACGTCTATGTAACTATAGGAGAAAGAAGAAATATCCAAACTTATGATCCACAATGTTGAATCTTATCATTATTTGTCTTCCATTGATCACCCATAAACATGCCATAAAAATTTTATTAGTTTAAAACTGGTTTAAAACATCTCCAATCTGATGTTAAACAGCAAATTCCATCACAGAATTTGATCTGTTCTTCAGCTCAATTTTAAACTAACTCTTCAAACTATGACATATTCTGAAACATGGATAGGTATTCTACCCTGTTATGAATGCCACATAAATCATTCAAAAAGACAGTTTTAACAATAAATGGGTAAAGTTAAACAGAGACTGAAACTGCTGTTCTTGGGTTGATACACTTATAAAAGAAAAACGCATTTGTCAGTATTGTGATTTAGCAATACTTAGGAAATATTTTGGTCACTATATTCTTAAAATATGTCATGTTGTTTCATATGACTCTCTGTCATGTAATATGTTTGTATCACGGGAGAATAATTCCATGACTCTGACTGGACACTTCCTCTTTGGCACTTCCTGATCCTCAAGAGTCAAACAGAAGATGAAGTCTGTCCATCTCACAGCTCTCACACCTGTCAGGTAAGAACTTATATATTTATAATCTTTTCCTCATCTGACTTTTGCCTTAAACTGCTATTACTTTAGAAAATATTTAACATACAACGCAGTGCCTCAAACGTGCACTATGTAACTTTTCTTCATTGAGATGTTATTGCTTTGCCTGGAATGTTCCTATGACTATGGCATTAAACTTTTCTATCAAGCATTTATTTAATTATGGGTGTTTTCACAAAAAATACCTTGAAAAACCTGTATTCTTACTGTGAGCGGGAATATCTTCTATACATTTGACCCATAACTTGGCCTGGTAGTGTCACTTGCTTGTATCCATTTAAAAAGTTTATTTCAGTACTGTGGAACTTTTTTTGGCAAAGCAATAACATCTCACAAAGCGTGTGACATACCCTCCACCAGAAAAGGTACATAGTGCGTCTTTAAAGGTCCCATATTACACTGTTTTCTGATTTATGTTTTAATGTTGTTTCCTCATCAAAAACAGACCTGGAGTTGTGTTTTGTTTAATCCACACGTTTAACACACAAACCCTGCATATTTTGGCTGTGCTCATCTCTCAAATAGTAAACACTGTTCCACCTTGTGATGTCATGTGATAATACAGGAAGTGTTCCTCTGTGTTTTTAAACTCCATACCCCTTCACTAGAATCACTTGGATTATTTCAGGTAGATATTAACTTGAAAAAAGGAGGTTACTCAAACATGTGTAAATGAAACAAAACACAACTCCAGGTAATAGGATTATAACATGACTTAAAGCCATAAGAAGTGGACTAAGAAAGTGTGATATCGCCCATAGTGATCGGCTCCATGAAGCTCACGATGCTAGCATTACAGGAGCAAATTTGGACCCGAGCTCCATATTAGGAATAGGATTTTAACCAACAAAATAATGAAATAAAAACACCAGAATCGTGTAGCGGGCGTTAATACAAACATTTTGAAACCAAAATGACGAGGCTCGCAGCAGTAGTTACAGAGAGCGGGGTGACAATATTCCAATCTAAGTCAATGGGACCCAGGGGCAGATGGAGCCGGAAGCATCTCCATGCTCACTTCCTATTTGGAACATGGTGGCTAACAGGTTAGCTATGTCCATACAGTCTATGTCTAAAGCTCGCAAGTGTCTGTAAATTGCAGGTGCATACACAAATATAATAATCAAACAAACTTTTATTTCAGAATAAAATACATGAAATAAATGATTTTCAAAATGTTGTAACTTGATTTAGAAATAGAATTACACACAAAATGAATTAAACATCTAATCTAACTAAGTACAATAGCATATGATACAGTGCTATGCTGTATTAAAAAGGAAGTCAGGTGTGAAAACAACATCACATGAGTCTGTCTCTGGTCTCTGTCTGTCTGTGTCCTCTCTGACCCACTTTCACAGCTTTGTCACTGATTAGGACACAGCATCATGTGAGAGGTTTGGAAGTGGCTAATTATTACAAATCAGTGTGTCTGTTCCGTCAGAACCTAAAAATAATATATGAGTTATTATAATATGTAAGCAGTGCAGTGGAGGTGTTGAACTGGAAAGAGAAGCGCCCTCGTGTATCTTGTTTATAGTCTGTTAGTGGTTTTCAGATTCTAGAAAGTTATGCCCAGCTGGGACAGATTTTCCTTTTGATAAGTTTAAAATTTGAAAATAAATATATACAAAGGTAAATTCACAAATGTTGAACTTGATCATTTCTATCAGTGATCCAAGAACTCAATGTATTATAACACAATTAACAATATTCATTTGAGCTGTCCCCATCTGTATTAAATTTTACTGGCCTATAGAATGTTGTGTCAATGTCATCTGAAACTCAACAATTTGAAGTCAGTCTGTATGTGACAATCTCAAATATAAACTGTGTGTGACTTTATGCAAGCAGCTGACAGCATCAAGTCAGAACAACTCACTAATGATGACAAAAGATTCAAAAGACCTGCAACATCTATCTGTCTGTCTGTCTGTCTGTCTGTCTATCTATATCTATCTTACTAAAGGTGCACTATGTAACTCTGCTTGTCTCCATGAATATTGCATTGCCTGGATTGTACATGGCATTAAACGTGTTTGTGTGTGTGTACATCTGTCTGTCTTTGTGCATGTGCGTGTGCATGCGTTTTGTGTTTTTATTTCTCAAAAATAACTTGCATTCTCATTGTGACTCCACAAATCTGAGATGTAATTCATTGACCTGGTGTTTGTTTACTTGGAGATAAGTTTGCATCTCCATGGAGACAAAGAGGTGGCAGACAATCCAACAGAAAAGTCACATAGTGCACATTTTATTTAAAACCTCTGTAACAAGGTCTAAATAGATAGATAGATACAGTAATATCCTTTTCCTAACCAGAGCATAGGTGAACAGTACAGTAAAAATCCACCCTTCTCTCAGTAGTTTTCAGCCCCCATACTTTTACTCCTACTTCAGAAATTTTACAGTTTAAAAGTACTCCCACTTGAGTGAGAGTACTCTTCAAATTATAAATAAGATGATATGCCCTGACAGTTACTATTACAGTGAGTCTGACCTGAGTACTCCTTTCCCCAAATTTTGTTCTACTCTTACTTGAATAATCTCTTGGACCACTACTTTGTACTTGAGTAAAATGATTTTGAAATAACTGTACTTTTATTTGTATACAATACTCTACCCACCTCTACGAATAAGTATCACTTGTCAAAAGTGATACTTTGCAGTGACATCACTCTGGGGGTGTACTACATGTATGCCTATGGTCAGCAGTTACCATGGTGACACAATGCACACATTAGTAAACACTGACAAAAAGGTTTTGAGATAGTCTGAAATTTCAAGAGAAAATACAAAATTGATTTAAACGTCACATTTTCAGGAGCGTGTGATCAATACGAGCGTTCATGATCCTGTTTAGGTGTTTGATTTTCAACAAAAAGGTGAGAGAGACTGAAAAACTGTTAATGGCTAATGGTAGCTAGCTTGTAACTGAGAGGGGACTTGTTTAACAGCACAAATGCAGCTCATCTGTTGTAGTTCCAGCACAGATCAAAGTGTAATTTGAGCAACAACGCTTTAGACAGAGCAGAGCCTCCAGTTAGCTTCACACCCTGAGTGAATATTGATGACATCAGCTGCAAAGTACTGCATTACTGATCCGTCTGAACATTATATAGTACATCCCCTGCTTGATAAGTGTATTTTTGTGTTTCAGGGACATCCTTGACTCCTGCAGACAGTCATTGGTCAGACTCGTTCATTACCTATGGACAGTTTACAGCTCCCCCGCTCCCTCTGGCACAGACCTCCTCACTCTGCTCTCCCTCTGCCTAACATTATCCATCACCACTGGATCTCTACTTTACAACTGGCTCTCCAGCACCCTCAAATACTCCCATGATGCATCTGTCCAGACCTCGTGCATCTACAGCGCCGCCATGTTTGTAGTTTACGTCCTGTTCCATCCTCTACGCTGCGTCCTAACCATGACCCTACCGACTGTATGCACCAAAGAAGGACGCAAGCTACTGATGTCAGCCTCTTTTCTCCTCCTAGTAGTCAATGTAGTGCCTAACATTAGTGCAAATATTGGGGCTGTAGTATTTATTCTCAAATGCACTGCGGAGGGCTTCACTCGCACTCTTCTTAACTCATCTGAACCACTGAACAAAGCTAAGCACGATTTGGTTGAAGAAACCATCAAAGTTAAAAAAGAGGATTTGAATATTGTTACAAATTTGAGGAATTTTAATCATTACACCCATATTGATGTTTCTGAAGTTAAAAGTAGGTTTGCAAAGATGATTGGGCAAATACGTATAAACTTTGCCTACATTAGGGATACACTAAAAGACTGCAAACTGCTTTCAAATCGGATTCTTGCTGCCATTTTTGTAGCTTTACTCATCTACGAATCGGCACGCTACCTCAAATCCTACCTAACATCAGTTCAATTTGACAACCCTTACACAAAACCAAAGAAATCTGAAAATAAAGCTCTCAGTACATTGAAAAGGTGTAGACTCTCCGGTCAGGAATGCACCTCATGTTTGATAACTGTAATAGTGGTGACATTATATTTTGTTGCCATAGCTACGATAGTGGGTTTGGACTATATAGTGTTTCATATAGTGGAGGTGATGGTTCCCTGGCTGCAGGACTTTCCAACAACATCTGCAAGCATCAATGTGGACTTTAAGGTAATTATTTGTTTAACTAATAATCCATTAGTTTTATATAGTGCTTTTCCACACACTCAAAGTACATATACAATTCCATACATTATTTCTACACTCCATATTGACAAAAAGTGAGGCTGCTAATCTGCACCATCTTTCCCCCCGGCCACCACCAACACTCATTCACACGCCATATTCACTACACCACTAGTAGTCACTGTGAAGTGTCTTGCCCAAGTACACAACAACAGTTTGCAACTGAGCCACTGTGGCATCTGGTATTCTTAGCAGTCTAGGCTACTGGCCAGAACAAACTTTGCTTAGTTATCAGATGAGATCAGGAATTCTCAAGATGATATGGCCTTTTGTCTCACTATAACCAATTTCCAAATATTTAACATATTCAAACCCATTATTACTTATTAAGTCAACAACTTTTACTGTATAGGAAGACTCTGTCAGTGTTATTTTTCTGTAAAAGACAATCTCCCCTGATCCCCTACTCCATTCCTGAGAAGCCAACATTATGAAAAAGAGTCATGACAATGTTTTCTGTCAGTAAAACAGTTACTATGTTACCCATTGTGGCTGGAGAAAACTACTTGAGCAATAGCAATAAATAGTAATTAATATAAAAAATCTATATTGTTATATTTCAATAAAGTAGTATACTAATTTGTATATTTTTGCAATAATTACAGATCTGGTATCCAATTTGAATGCAAATGTGGGACCAATGCCCCCTTTAAGACATGCTAATTACTATTTCCATAATTAATTTAATTATAGTCTCATTAATGCCAAAATGCAATCATGCTCCATATATTTCTATAGGCTTTGTTTTTTGCAGCTGTTTCTTTCAAAACAAGAGAGCTCTAATTTCTAAACAATCCATGGTTTCAGAATAGTGAAAAATTATGGATACCACAGCACAACAAAACAAATTATTATATCTTCTTAATGATGAAGAGATCCACATATTACAGGAAGCTCAAACCCATGAATAGGCCTATACGATACTGATGAAAAAGGCAGTGAAGATGTTTGTCCACTGACCAGAAGTTTGCTAGTTCTTGTCGTGTCCTTGGGCAAGACACTTCACCCACCTATTGCCTAAATGTCTCTCTGTTACTAGGCAGCCGTGATTATTATTAGTGTTGCAAGGAGCTTTTTTCATCCCGTATTCACAGCATGACATGACGTATTTTTGTTATTTTAGATGAAGTGGTTTCCTCCAGCCTTCTGCATCATCCCAAGCTCGTGCGTCACCCACGAACTCACGAGCTTCCACCGCGATTACAAATGGACCTTTACGCCGGGACCGTCCCTCTGTGATGTCACCACGTCTCGTCCAAACGCAGGTGTCACGCTGCTGCTGGCGGTTCTGTGGCTTTTCAGCTATTTTCTAGTTTTTATGGAAGTTTACGCAGGACGCATGCGCCGTAAAATCTGTGCGTCTTTTTTCAAAGTGCACGAGGAGAGACGCGATGCTTACAGAGCGCAGAAAGGTGAAAAAGCTGAGATGGACGTGTCCCCACGTTTGGTTTGCGTTTGATGTTTCCGTGCAGTCTTTTTTTTTTTTTACCTAGGCTACAACGCTGTGCGCATCCTGTGTGTCTGTTTATCATGTTTTGCAAGCACTTCCTCTGTATCTCTCCAAGTCGCAACTAAACTCTGCGGTTTTGACACAAGCCTCATTTTGTCACTGCTTTTTCAAACTATATTTTTCTGTGCCTTAGTTCCTCTGTATTCTGTGCGTCATTTTCGTTTTCAGCTGAGCGCCACTAGATGTCACTGTAGAGCTTTGATACGCCACAGCGTTACAACAACCCAACCATATTAGTCCATATTACATAAACATAATAGATAGGTCCAGTAGGTAAAAAGTTTAATTATAAGTACTGTTTTAAATTTAAAAGGTGAGGAAATATATACTTTAAAGAGCCCATATTCAGTGGTGGAAGGTAGCAAAGTACAAAAGTAAAAGTACAATACTTAAGTACAATTTTTAGGTATCTTTAGTTTACTTAAGTACATTTTACAGTGGGTACTTTTTGCTTTTACTTCACTACATTTGAGGGCAGATATTTGTACTTTCAACTCCACTACATTTTAGATCTGAAAAGTAAAAGTATTTTTCTTTATGATTTGAGACCTGCTGAAAAAGCTGAGACTTATTAATGCATTAGCATTAACCAGCTACACTACCTGGAGTTGTGTTTTGTTTCATTCACCAGGCATTTCAAAGCAGGCAAGACCAAAGTTACTCAACTATAGCTCAAATGTGAATAAATATTATAAATCCTCCCCCGCCTTCATTTACAATCATGAAAAGTCCCACCAAGATTAAATTAGAAAATCTTTATTCCTCTTTTGTCTGTCTATTTTAAACTTGTCTGTAAAAAACTCTTTTCTTTATTTAGTCTTGTCTTTATTCCCACACAGCTTGGGTTTATTTTAAGCCTGAATAATAATAGAACACTTCTGTCTTCTATTTTTGATGCTTTTGTCGTCCGCCTCATGATTGTCCTGGAGTCTGACAAGTCACTTGGTGATGGTGGTTCTGTCACAGTCAAATGCATTATTCATAAAGTCTGTGCCATATGTCAGTTCATTTACAAGTGGGATTGGAGAAGATTGGAGCTGTGTTATTTATTATTCTATTTATAACTACCGTCTGTAATTAAACTGGCCATCCTGGCTCTTTTGTATTCTCACATAATACCATCACATGCTATCTACATTACTGCTGTCTGATTATTTATTTATTTATTGGTGAAAAGCTTTCACATCTGCTGTCTACTGGTAAAAAAATAAATAAATAAAATAAACTTATGGATGGTAGCTTTGGCATGATGACTGAATCCCTTTAGTACAAATTGTTCTGTTCTTTGTATATTTTAAAATGCTTAACTCAGAAAGTCAAGCCTTTTTCTTCTGTATTCAATCAACTGTGTGTCTACACTATAAAGCAGTGCAATCTCTTAATGTGTTGTTATTTTAACTTTTATTTTAGTCATTCATTTTATACAATTTTATATAAAATGTGCATGTTTTCTTCAATTCTAGTGCCAAAATGGACTAAACCTTTCCTGGGCTCCAGAATACACACTTCAATACTTTATGAAGATCTGAGTCTGGTCACTGGTGATAGGTGACCTTTGTTTCACATGTGTCAAAAAAAAAAAAAAAAAAAAAAAAAAAAAAAAATCTGATTGGACTATCACGTTTGGCCTGGCTTGAGACAAACGGAGGGCATGCAGATCAGACTGATATTTGTCTGTATAAAAAATTGCAGAGACTTATCATTCAGAGAGATTTCCCAGGTAAAAGTAAACCAGGACTAAGCCTGTCCATTAGAGTATTTATTTAAAACCTACATATGTTTATATTTCCTTGAAGAGGAAATATAAACATATGTAGGTAACTAAAGTCATCTGCTTCCTCTGAGAGCTCAGACTTCATTGGTTGAATCCACATTCAGAATTGCTGAGGCTGACCAATGGGTGGAGTCCAGGCTTGAGCATCGAGCTACATTCAAGAGAAAATTTGTGAATAACAATATGTTAAGATGACTAAAACAGGACCAGACATCAGATCACAATTACATTTTTATCTTCATATATCACCAAAAGAAATGTGTTTAAAATGGTTTCATTGGAAAATAGGATCCCACATCTGCTTTTCCATATAAACTATACATTATGTGACTATTCCCAGACTTCCCACTATTGTGCCTCTTGTTCAGTATCAGCACTGTTTCCCCTCAATGGTCAATCACTGAAGTCCATCTCTGTGAATGGAGAGGTCTATGTTCTGTGCTGCTTCAGTAATTGCAGGTTTACGCTCATGAGCAGCTCTATATGTGCTGACACCACTTGCACTGAGCGACCATTTGGAAAACTATTGATTTTGTCTTTTAAGGTGCTCGGGATGTGATAGTGTGTGTGAGGGGAGAAAGAGGGAGAGGGAGGAGACAGAGGAAGGGGAGAAAGAGTGAAGGAGAGAGAGGGAGGAAGAAGAAGAAGAAGAAGAGGGGGATAGGTGAGGTGGGTAAAAAGAGAGACAAGGATACTGGACAGAGCAAGAGAGAAAATGTAAGAAGAGAGTAAAGGGAGAGAAAAAGATGCAGAGAGAGATGGGTGAGGAGGCAGGGAAAGAGGGAACTAAAGAAAGAGAGAGGGAGATTGGAGAAAGGAAGAAATACGGGGAGTGGAGAGAGAGGAGATAGAAGGAGGTAGAGAGAAAGAGAGAGAAGACACGGGGGTTAGATCTAGAGAAAGTGATTGAATATACAGTAAAAGACAAGAGTGAGAGTGAGAGGGAGGAAGAGGGGGAGCTAAAAAGAGAGAGAGAGAGAGAGATTGCGAAAGCAAGTGAGAGGTGTTGAGGAAAGAGTGAATGGGGAAACAGAGAGAAAGAGAGAGGTGGAGGGGGGTGCTAAAGAGAGAGGAAGGATTGGAGAAAGCGAGAGAGTGGGTGTAAGGAAAGAAAGGAGAGAAAGAAGGGAAGACAAAGAGAGAGAGGGAGAGAGAAGGGGTGAGAAGAGAGAAGGATAAGGGGTAAAAAGATAGGAGATTGGAAGAGAGAGGGTTGGTGTAAGAGTAAGGAAATAGAGAGAAAAGGGGGTAAAGAAAGGGAACACAGAAATAGAGGACTGAAAAGAGTAGACGAAAGAGGGAGATGGTGAGATAGAGACAGAGAGAGGACGGAGAGGTGCATGGGAGAGAGAATGGGGGAGTCAGGGAGGGTAAGGGTATGGTGGATATAGTGAAAGAGGAAAGAAAAGAAAAAAATAGGACAAAAAGACAAAAATATTGGAGAGGACAAGGAGAGAGAGAAGGAGAGAGAGAGAAAGGGGGGATAAGGAAAGGGAACAGAGGGTGGTGGTGAGGAGAAAAGTGGTGATAGAAAGAGGAAACAGAGAGGAAAGAGTGGTAGAGGGGAGAGAGAAGGAGAGAGAGACAAGGAGGGTAAATGGAAAGATTGTGAGAGAAGAAAAGAGAGAGCAAGAGAGGGGGTGTGGAGAGAGAGAAAGAAGGAGAGGAAATGAAGAGAAAGAAGAAACTAGAGTAGAAGAGCAAAAGAGAGGAGAGGAAGAGGAGAGGAGAGAGAGGAGAGATGTGCTGGACACTGAAAAAGAAGCACACATTTGCACTTGGTTGATGGTCATGTCAAGTGAATGCGACGTTCAGCGAGAGATGGTGAGTTATAAATTGACTAATACAATATGAGCTTCTGCAAGATTTATATTGTTTTAATATTAACTGACATAATATTAAAAAAAACAAAACACATCAGTTAATTGTAATAATGTTAAAGTCTTTGCTCAAGTATGTATTTTTATTAGTTCATTTATTTTTAACTAAATAACCTAAAATGAAAATGTGTTTTAAAATATACGGTAGGCTATGTATCTTCCACTTTTGGAGTCAAATTTTGGACAATAAAATGTTAACTTGGTTTTATTGATTGAATTGCAACTCCTATATATTACACTAAAGTGAGTTTTAAGCCACATTATAATGCTGTTACCTTCTCAAACATACCTGTTTCATTCACACGTTTGAGTAACCCATATTTGTAAGTGTGTCTTCATCCCCAATGCTCAAAATGTTCTGCTCCACCTTGTGATGTCATGAAGCGGTAGTTTTCAAGTTTACCTTTTGTTCAGTACAGATTGGAAATTCCAGGGCTGAATCATCCAAATGACTTTAGTGAAGGTGTATGGAGTTAAAAACACAATTGAGCATTTCCTGTACTACCACATGACATCATAAGGTGGAACAAACTGTTTTCTGTTTGAGAGAAGAATTCAGCCTCAATTCAGTTTGTGTGTTAAACATGTGTGAATGAAACAAAACACAACTCTGGCTATGTTTTAAATGAGGAAACAACATTATAACATACGTCTGAAAATAGTGTAATATGAGACAGTATAAAACTGTATAATAAAATATCACAACATTTTTACAGCATTAATAATATTTTTTCTCATATTGTTTAACTTCACTTAACACTACTTTTAATTATAACCTTTATGCTTTTGCAGATTTTGCATTGACCCCACTGTACAACAACATGGAAAACATCACAGCCGCTTTCAAGGAAATCCCACATGTTGTAAACTTAACCGAAATCCCCCGAAAACCACTGGAGGAGCAAATCATCACCATCTTTTTGACACTACTGATTTGCGGAGTCGGTATTGCTGGTAACATCATGGTAGTTCTGGTGGTCCTTCGTTCAAAACACATGGTCACCCCAACCAACTGCTACCTGGTCAGTCTTGCTTTAGCTGACCTGATAGTCCTATTGGCCGCCGGCTTACCCAATATCTCAGATGTGGTTGCTTTTTGGATCTACGGCTATACTGGCTGCTTGTGCATAACTTATCTTCAATACCTGGGCATCAACGCATCTTCTTGTTCTATTCTGGCCTTCACAGTGGAGCGTTACATTGCGATTTGTCATTCGATCAAAGCTCAGTTCATATGCACGGTTTCCAGAGCTAAAAAAATTATTGCTGGAGTTTGGGTTTTCACTTCCCTCTATTGCGTGATGTGGTTTTTCCTTGTGGATATAAACAAAACCATCTACTCTAATGGTGTAGTGGTGACTTGTGGGTACAGGGTATCTCGGAGTCTGTATTTGCCAGTGTACTTCCTAGATTTTGCCTTGTTTTACGTCATCCCGCTGTCCGTTGCCATGGTTTTGTATGGACTCATTGCCAGGATTCTGTTCATGAGTCCGCTGCCACCTCACCTCAGCGACAGAGGGGGGTCTGTGCACCATGCCGACGGTACCAGCAAGAACAGCAAGGGGGCACTCACGGCCAGGAAACAGGTGAGAAATGTTCACAGTTTAAACATGCCCTGTGTAAATCTGCCTAGAATGTCCCACCGTATGACATTAAACAGCATTTATTCCTGACTGTGAGCCTGGTCCCCTCCACAGAGCTGACCTGTAACTTGGTCCACGATGATAGAAAGGTTTAATACTATACTGTGAAGCGTTCCAGACAAGCAGTAACATCTAGAATAGCATTTGGCGGACCCTCCACCAGAAAAGTTACACAATGCACCTTTAAATTCTACTTCCTCAGACCTTTCACAATTGTTTCTTGATGGCAAAAATATTGTCCTGATGACCCTTGAAACCTTACTATGTTCATAGATTAAAAACTGTAAAGGTGCACTATGCAATTTTTCTGGTGGGTGTGGTCCATGGAGACGTCACCGGTGGCAAACCCTCCACAAGAAAAGTTACATAGTGCATCTTTAATTATAATAGAGATTTGTAACATCCCCACAATTGAAATGTTGACTTGAAACTTTTTATTACATTTTTCCTATAAAATTTACGTTACCAGTCAAAAGTTTGAACACACCCTCTCATTCAGTGTTTTATTTCTTTACTTTCTACATTTTAGATCAAATATATTATGTAAAGTGTATTCAATTATGTAGTAAAGAAAGAAAAAAGCTAAATAACTCTATAACAACTAGTAAAAATAAAATAAAATCCTCAAAAGAGCCACCATTTGCTTTGTCGGAAGAACTGCAAACTCTTGACCTTCTCTCAGTGACTTTCTAGATGATGGTTTTCACCTCACAGCTGGGCCGTGTCAGGGGCAAGAAATGAGAAAAGGACAAAGCAGGGTTGAGATTTTAATGTTTAATGCGTGATTTTGATTTTATTTTTGTTTGCTATATTCCACGTGTGTCCATTCATAGTTTTGATGAGTTCCTTGAGAATCTATAATGTAAATAATCATGGAAGTAAAGAAGAAAAATAAATGAAAGTGTGTTCAAACTTTTGACTGTTCGTGTATATATTTGCTTTGATTAAACATTAAACATAACATAATTAATGCAAAATGTTAAAAGATCGTATGTAATTTTTTTCAACTACTGGTATGAGATTCAAATTTATCTTGGACTTTTCAGGCTTAATCCAATGTTCTCCTTACATCCTTGCATGCATAGCCACTGCTGCCATGGGGATGACTGATATAGAATGTCTTGCCCAAGGACACTACAACAATAAGGTTAAGGTATTCTTTATTGCATCTTTATTGTATAAGGAAAATTGTCCTCTGCCCATGTTTCAGTGCTGAGGCAACTCCAGTGCATATGCTGTTATAAGGGGATTCAACCGACAGCTTTGGATCAGTGGTTCAAACTGAGCTGCCTTATTTGTTTTATTTTATTAAATGGCAAATTCAATTAATCTCTCAGGCCATGTGTTATTTGAAGTATAATAACATCAAATTCTTGAAGCATGTCCCACAGGAAGGAGACCGAGGAATGGTCTTGCAATCCCCTCGGACTTGCTGGCGGAAGTGTCTGGGGAGAGGACAGTGTATGAGTCCTGCTTCGACCGCTGCCCCTGAGACCTGACCCCAGATAAGAGAAACAAAATAGATGAAAATTTCACATTTTCTTTTTGCATATACTGGAAAATGGTATAGACTAATTTGTCATAAGATATACTGTAAATATGTCCCATGAGCTGCTGGAATATTTATAATATTTGACTTTTAAAATGTGAGCAATAGAATGTGTCACAAATCCACAAGGAGTGATAACTGAGGAAATAATTTTGACTCCCAGTTAGTCTATCTTAGTCAGTACGTTCACCTTCAATTATAAGTTTGGTGGTTCAATTCTCACTACAGACTTGGGCAAACATGTTTCTGTCTCTGTGTCCCAGGGCACCTATTAATACTTTGCAGTGACATCACACTGAGGGTGTGATCTCTATGTATCTCTATGGTGGAATATTCATCAGTTACCATGGTGACACAATACACCACCAAAAAAGTAAAACAAAAAAACAAACAAAAAAAGACTTACACAATGAGTTTGGACAACACAGGAGCAAAGACAAGCATCCATGGTCCTGTTTAGGAGTTTGTTTTTCAACAAAAAGGAGAGAGCGACTAACTGTTTGTGTTTAACAGCACACATCATCTCACCTGTTGACGCTGTAGTTCCAGGCAGGGGTGTTGGACTCCCTGGAACTACAGTAGTCCAGCGCCCCTGCCTGGAACTTCAGACAGTCCAAAGGTTCTTTATGATCAGATTATTCTTTAAGGTCAGATAGTGTTCAAATAAAGCTCAGATTAAAGGCTACCTTGGGCAACAGAGCCACAGACAGAGCAGTGCCTACAGTTAGCTTCACACCCCCAGGGAACATTGATGACATCAGCTGCAAAGTATCAATAGTTAAAGAAATTTTACTAGAGGACAAATGGGAGCAGGAGGCAATAAAATGAACCTTCATCTTCCTTTACTTGTGTCCTTGGGCAAGACATTCAATCTATTGGCTATTATTTCTTTGTGTATATGTAAGTATGCACACAAGAGTGAACTTTGGCATTTATTTGGAAAAAGGAAGATTATAAGAAAAGAGTTTAATGGGTGTAGTAATGCATGTACATCGTTTTGATTGATTGACTGATTGATAAAGAAAATACACTTATTTACTCTCACCCCCATTCAACCTTTTAAAAAATGATAGAGAGAGATACCTTATTCTTTCTTAATTGCTGTTACTTACAACATATAAACTGAGATGTGTTAATGAGCTTTGTATTTAGAAGTACCTTGTATTTCTCAACCCTAATTTTGACTGTTTTGTTTTCCAGATCACAAAGATGCTGGCTGTGGTAGTGGTTCTTTTTGCTGTACTCTGGATGCCTTACCGCACACTGGTGGTGGTCAACTCCTTCATTGAGCCTCCGTACCACGACTCCTGGTTCCTGCTCTTCTGTCGCATGTGCATCTACTCCAACAGTGCCATCAACCCAATCATCTACAACCTCATGTCCCATAAGTTCAGAGTGGCCTTCAAGAAGCTCTGTGCCTGCTCTAGAGAAGACAAGGAGGACAAGACCGCGGAGTACCACATGCCCATGTATTTCACTGTACAGAGGGATGTGTCCAATGAAAGCCACCTGACACTGACAGAACCTGAAGAGGAGGAAGAGGAGACCAGTGGTCCAAACATGAAGAGGGTGAAGATACACAGATGTGATAAAAGTACAATGTCATCTTCATAGTTTGTAAAAATGTATGGTCACTTTTTCATGTGCAGCTCATCTAAATGTTAATATGTGATAGAGGCAGGACACAAGGGCTGGCCCAGGCCTTTACCAGGTCTAGAGACAGCAGCAGTGTCCTCAGTGTGAAGAAGTATTTATCTACAATTTACTATACACACAGTAGAAATATTGAATTGCAATGGTTTTTTTTTTTTTGGTTTTTTTTTTTTTTTTCAAAATAGCCTATACTTACAATTTTTGGAAAGAGACTAAGGGAGGTTGTCTTGAGCTAGTGGGCCAGGAGAAGTTTATTATTATATGTGTAATTTGCTGGATTCTTCTTATTTACAGTGAAAGGTATTATTCACAATGAGTGATTTATAGGCTATGGTCACAGGTTATTATTGGTTATTATTATTATGCCATTATGATAAGCACAAGTGTCTTACTCCTCAAGGATACAACAGCATTTTATTTAAAAAGCATGTATATATATATATATATATATATATATATATATATATATATATATATATATATATATATATATATATATATATATATATATATATACATATATAATAAGCTATCAATATGGCAACGGATGTGTAGATAATAAAAGTTAAGCATAGCCCTAGAGTGAACAATCTGTGACTTATTGTGGACTAATGATGTGAGACTATAAGAGTTACATGGACAATGTGTTTCATTTGTGAAGTGGTGTCAGGTTGTTAAATCGCTCTATAACAGCATCTTTAATGAGCATGAGTTAGAGATCAGGAAATTAAAAGTACACTGGGTAACTGTCTTTGTGACGGGTACACGTACTTGTTCCCATGGAGATATTATTATTTTGCTTGGCATGTTATAAATCTACAGTATGGAGGCAAACCATTAAGCAAACTTTTATGAATAAAAGCATGATAGATATGTTTAATGCCATACTGTGGAAAATTCCAGGCAAAATAATAATATCTCCATGGAAACAAGTGGCTGAGCCCTGCCTGAAAAGTTTTATGTGCACCTTTTTGTAATGTATGCAACTACAATTCATAGACAATAATGATGTAAATACAACATATTACAGTGGACTTGCACTTTTATTCAGTATCAGTGTTGAATAATGACAGATTTCAGTGTTTGTAAACTTAAAAATGTGAATTAATTTGTAATAAAATGAAACTAGTATGAAAAAGTATGTAATGTGTTGATTGATTTTTGGTATCCAATTAGACAAATCACCCATTCACAGCAATGCCAAGACTTCAAAAGATTCCAGGATTAAATGCACACATTTTCAATAAATATGCAATGCAATTAAGTCTTTAAGATAGGGTACATAAGAAAACCTTGCACTTTTCATAATATTGTTTTAACCTCTTTAAGTGTGGTCAAACTTTACACAGAGAAGTCACAACATCATCAGGACCTATATAATAAAAAATAACTGAATAAACTTTTTTTCAGTTTTCCAGTTTTACATTGTAGAGCTGACAAACCTATAACATTGTGGAAGATTCACTTATTGTAGGTGTCAAAGTTTTGTATTTTTAGCTGCAGGTGATGTGCACCCAACCTGACAGGATCCCAATATGGAAACAGTGCAGTGGAGATAATTGGTGTCAACAAGTCTTACAGCACCGGCTGGTAGACCTGGAAGCCATGTTTGTCAATGAATTCTGCACTCAGTCTCTCATTAACCTCACATACATGTTTCACGCGCAAATCATATTAAGGCAGAGTTCCTTTCTCAAACAGAAATTACTCTGTTCCACCTTGTGATGTCATGTGGTAATAGAGGAAATGCTCCACTGTGTTTTTAAACTCCATACACCTTCATTAAAATCCTTTGAATCAATTCATCCCTGGAATTTCCAATCTCTATAGAACTAAGGGTAAAAAGTAGCTGTTAATTTGAAAACTATTGTTTCATGACATCACAAGGTGGAACAAAGCATTTTGAGCTTCAGAGATACAGACTAATCATGCAAGATTACTCAAACATGTGTGAATGAAACAAAACACAACTCCAGGTGTGTTTTTGAGAAGAGCATTATAACATATCTCAAACTCACAAGAACCCATTTTGTGTAATATAGCACCTTTAAAAATGTATCTGTAAGTATCATGCAAAATATTTCTAAGCTCTTACTTCATACATGATTTGATTTTTGGACAGCTGGACTTAGTTCAAACTAGATAATTAACAAACAAGATACAAACAAGATATTTTTAGGGGACTTTATGGGGAAAATAATCACATAAATAGGACAAAAATTAACCTGATGTGAATAGTATTAGAATGGTCTTCACGTATCTGAAGTAAAAGAAATTCTGCATTTTTCAACATAAAATAACAGCTCTATAGGGTTAGGGTTAGGGCTTTTTATCACGATCTTTTCTCTAATATCAGTATATGGAGTTTAATATTTTATCACCATGACAACAGTATACCTCAAACCCCCACAGATGTGTCTCACTTTAAAGTAGTGTCAGTACAGTACAAGATCATCAGATGTTTCATTGTTGTAGAAGTAATTCAAGAAGTACACTGTGATAGTATTGTGCATTCAAGTCTGGCCGAAGTGTATTATAACATAAGATGGTACAAGTAATATATAGAAATGTCAACAAGGGCTACACTGTAGGTGGTCTTGATACAAATAGCAATGCAAGATTTTCCAACTAAACCTAAAAAAATAAATGAAAGCTCCACTGGGCTCAGAGATGCGTTTGCGTTATATAGCTGATTTACATATCTTTCAAGACACCCAAAGTGCTTTACATTGCAGTATCCATTCACTCCATACTTGGTGGTAAGCCACATCTGCCTGGGGTGGACTGAGGGAGATGAGGCTGCCAATCTGCATCCGGAACAGATGCCCGAGCCACCTCAGCTGGCTTCTCTCAACAAGGAGGAGCAGCGGTTCTACTCTTAGAGATAGGGTGAGGAGCTCAGTCACATGGGAGGAGCTATAGCTAAGGGAGCGCCCAGCCACTCTGCGGAGGAAACTCATTTCGACCGCTTGTATCCGCGATCTTGTTCTTTACCTAAAGCTCATGACTGTAGGTGAGGGTAGGGATGAAGATTGACCGGTAAATTGAGAGCTTTGCCTTTTGACTCAATTCCTTCAAGCAAAAATTGTTAATTAAGGTTCAAGTTGCATGTGCCTAAGATGTTAATGAAATTTTGCATTTATCACGAGAATGACTCACATTGCCAATGTTATTATACCTATTGTAAACAGTTGCAAAGAATAGACCTGTTGCATTTCATCTATACCTCTCTGTAAAGACACATGAATAAATCATTGGACAGTAAACCATCAGCTTCTATAATACATGTTATGTCATTTGTAATAGAGAAACAAAGGGCCCTTCTTCTCCTCTGATGAATAATACATCTGTAAACTCTATGATTGTATGTGGAGAGCTCTCGTCTGGTCACATGGCACAGACAGAATCAAAGGACAGAGCTGAAAGGTGCAGGAGGCTCATTTAGCTCCTCTCAAAAGGACGTGTATGTCCTCCTTTTGTTTAGAGCCGTCTTCACAGTGATGAGTTTATACAGAGAACACAGGTAATGATAATGACATGGATGTAGCCATGTTTCACAATGTTATGATTTAGAATTATAGGATCCAATCTTATGTCAGAATTAAGTTATTCATAAAAATATTGCTCCTTATACCTTCTATATGATGCATTTTGAGAAAACAGCCCATGTCCCATATAAATCTATGGCTTCAAGTTGATTAAATTTAATATTAAAGCATCTTTCAGTGCAGAGTGGACCATTTTGTTGTTTCCACATGAAAGCTTGTATGATAAGAGCCCAAACTGGCCAAAAAATAAAATGAAAAAAATCATTTTGTCTGTAATGTCTTTTGATGATTTTGTAGGGTTTGGGTCGTTTTTGCCTGGCAAGTGATTCAGACAGTATAGTGCATCCAGATTTGTTTATTTCAGTGACGCATGTGGAATGAAGGAGCTTATTGGTCACCTATCATATTGAACAAAATAGAATTTCTCTCATCTTAGATTAACAGAGTTTAGCCTTTTGCTCATTAATTCTGCAGAAATCTATGATGTTTTTCAGTCTTCTGTGATATTTTTGTTCTTTATTTTTTCTGATATGGATGGACTAAAATTAGCGCAAGGTTTTTGATCATGTCTTGAACCACTTAAAGGTCCATTTGGTCCGATTGCTGAGGCAACAATGAAAGGAGGGAAGAGAATGGTGAAAGCTACATTACTGCATTCAAGCTTCATTTGACCATAGAGATCCATCTTCCTTATACGAGTCCTGTACCCTCAAGTTATATGGGACCAGTCTACAGTTGATACCAAAGCAGGCTACTCTCTGTGACTGTATTTGCCATTTCCTCTTTTCCTCCTTCACTCTTCACTGAATTCCATTCAGGCTGAGAGGACACTTAGGGCCCCGGTCATAAATTGTTAGCAAACCAAAAATACCCAAAAATACGTACAATAATACTAAAGCTGAAGTACCCAACATTTTTTTCATAAATGATAGAACAAATTCCTCCCATTAAGCGTATTGTTAAGCAGAACATTGTGCTGTGTTTTTCTTTGCAAACTCTATTTCACTTAAATGAATGGCAAACTAAAGTTTCAGCTGACAAATTAACTGTTTCTGGTGAGTAAAATAATAAAAAAATATAAGCAAACGACTAGCATAATTGACACAAATTTGGCAAATAACTCAAATTGGGGAAAGACAGTCCACGCTGCCTCACCTGCGGTCTGAAAAAACTGCTCTACAGCTGTGCATGTCGCCATGTGAATACTAATGATATGCCAAAGGGTTTGTGAGAACTAGAAACAACTAAGGTAGATGTACCTACTTCTTTCTCTCACTGTTTGGAAACAGGTACCCTAGCTTTATTCCCTTCACTATATTGACAGCTCTGACCAGTAATTGTGCTTTGAGGCAAGACACTTCACACATACTGCCAAACTATGAATGCGTGAGTGAGTGATTGTTTTTGTTGCATTAGAATAGTTATCATCAATAAACCTAAAAAATAAGAAGAAAAAAGAAGGTTCACCACAAGTTAGCACTTAAAGCAGTCCTATTATGCAAATGAACTTTTTAGAGCTTTTAATCCTCACTCAAATTTGTATTTAGAGATAATGCATGAGTCATAGAGTAGAGAAAAGCACAATATGTCTTCTTTAATGAATTAATATATTATGAGAATATTATGACAAACTAAAAAACAAAGTCTATTTTTAAGTAATTTAAATATTTTTTAAGTGGATTATTCTTGTAGCCATACTTTGTGATAGGCCTAATGAAATGTTCCCATGGACAAATAAAGGTCCTCTTATCTTATCTTGAGAAGTTATTTAGGTATTTATAAAACTGCAAGACCCTTTACTGTAATGTCTGAGAACCTCAAAAACTGAATTTTGTTGAGTCTCCCCCTGCTGTTTGGAGGTGGGGTCTGGTTCAGGTCTGGACTTTAGCAGTGACCGGGGCTGCTGTAGCTGCTCACAGAGTCTCACACACACACACACACACACACACACACACACACACACACACACACACACACACACACACACACACACACACACACACGTGCACAGTCTATGGTCACACACAGAAGGACAGCACCAGTCTGAGCTGTGCAGAAACACGAGGGACGAACTTTACAACAACTGGCTCCAGAAATGCCTCTCTCAGGTATGGATATGTTTTTTTTTTTGTCTATATGATACTTCTGACTCTTATAGGATAGCAATTTACCTCACATGTGGAGAAATTCACTTATCACAACAGTCTACTGAAATAGAGGTGCTTCATTTACTCTAACATGTGTTTTCTGGAACATAATAAAAAAGAATTTGAACTTCTTGAGTACCCATTTAACATGTGTCTATTAAACTTGGTAAAAGTATTAGTAAAGGTCAAACATATACACAGCTCTATAGTCAACAGCCCTGAATAACAATAAAAAATACACAAGAAAATAAATTTTTATTTGTTTGATTATTATGTATCACCATTACAAAAATGTATGTATATATTGTCAGTAAGCAACATAAAACAATGAAAATAACTTAGTAATAGTAATATAGGCCTAAACTATGATCAAATAAAATAGTTGCGTTAAAGCTGTATGCCTTATATAATTGTACAAAACTGTAGTCCATTCTGTGATGAGATCCTGTAGAAAGTGCAAGTAGAAACACACACGAGGACAGTGCAGTGTAGTTAAGGCAACAGGATCATCTTCTGTTTAAGATAATCTGCTAATACCACTTAGATTACTGATCTGTCAGCACGGATTAGTTCTTCACGTTAGCATGCACTGGGACAACACATGGGGAGCACAAGCCAAGGTAAGAGCAGTACATGAACCTGAAACAAATGCAAATATTTAGATTTCCTTTTAAATAAGTAATATTGTTGGTAGTTTTCTTATGTTTTTAAAATTCTAGCTCAGTGAATTGAATATTGTGTGTTCAGATGTCCACAACAACACGTGCTCAAGATACTGGGTCATTTCCTCATCTGTTTCCTGTTTGAACAAAAGAATCAGGAAAACTATACAATACACTCAGAGGGGAACCACTTGCTGTAAACATGAGACTTAAAATTACTTTCATTCGCAGTTATAATTGTTATTTGAGCAGTTTTAGGTTTGACTAGTGAAGATTTTTATTAGCTCTATTATAAAAAAGATACTTTACCTCACTTTTTCCATCTACATATTAAGTTGAACAAGGGTATACGTATAATAATGAATTTGTCTTTAAATTATGGAGCAATGTTTGTTTTCTTAACTTTCTGTCCATCCATGGTTTCTTTACTTTGTGATTTGTTTTGCTCACATTCACTTAGCTTCAATACACTGTTAATGAAACCAGTTTGCCAACTACAATGTGAATTTGAGTAACCAACTGAACCAGCTGAAGGGTTACAGTCCTTATCTGACAATGTGTCTCATCAAAAATACGTGTCAACTATATGATTTCCTTTTGGACTTCTGAAAACACTGAGTTAGGTCTTTAGATAACTGCACTCTCTTTGCTCTGTGCAGGTGCAGAGGAAACACACCAGCTTCCTCTGATGGAAAAGACCTGCAGGAACTTCATACTGTGTGAGTGAACAAAGGAAAAACACATAAATGTGGCTTCAGTAATAACTCATAAGTCTCCAGAATGGCCGCCGTCACTGCTTCGTTTGTGACTGTGGAGCCTGCACTGGGCCTGGCAGAAGACTCATGCTCTCTGCAGATTAACATCATGTATGAAGTCATCCCCTCCATCGTCTGCTCCGTGTGTTTCTCCTTTGGACTCATCTATTGCTTTTTTGGTACGTATACAACTTTTATAAACCTGTACTTAATAAGACATTTATTTTTATGTTTTTCAACCTGTGTTTACTCTGCAGGTTATTAAGAAAGTTGTTCTTACAGTAAGAATGTGCTTTACATGCTTCTCAGTGTGCTACACTGTAGTTATTCATTCACTCCATACTGACAGAAGTGAAGCTGTCAGCCTGTGCCATTGGCCCCTAAGACCACCACCACCACCAGTCTTTCATACTAGGCAATGTGGGTGAAGTGCCTGCTAATACTGACACTCTTGGTAAACATTAGCAAAGCAGTTTTTTGTTTTTGTTGTAAGAGATTTTGCATCATCTGGATTCTACAATTCTGAAAATCTACAATTTTGGAATGAAGTAATAGAAAATATACACTGGGCTTTTCAACATCAGACTTAAAGACTTTTAGATTAACTGGATGTTACTGAATCCACCCAGCAAAGTGAGTCTATATCTTGTCCTGCTTTTGAAGTGAAATAGGCCTGGGGGTGAGACATTCTCCAAAAATACAAAGTTAGATTACACGATTTGTCTAATAATGGGGATATTTGAGGACTTTTAATCACTCAATATATATTGTTATGATTGGTTGTTTTTCTAAAACCCATGGATCCAGATTTCTAAAATCTAGGTCTAATATAAAACTAAATCACTAGTTTAATATGGATCTACACCAGGTCTAAAATATACGACTGACCAACCAAAATATAAGCCTATATGTAAAAAGAGGGCTAGCCAGACAGGGGCAAAATATGAATATATTTATTACTTCAAAAGAAAGATCTACTAGAACTACACAGGAGCCTCATATTTCTTTTGAGGTCCAGAGTACTATAGTTTGATCAGAGGCTTGATTAGCTGACTGTGCAGGTGCCCAGGTGCCAGGTTTCAGGCCGATCAGAGCACACCCGGGCAGGAGCAGGAGCTGGAGCAGGAGGAGAGGCTGGCAGATGGCACTGAATCTGATGTGTTTGGGTTTGACTGAGGCAGCATTTGCACCACCTGTTACCAATGACGTCTTTTAGCGATTTCAATATAAAACTTGACATACAAAGGATTTAACATCAGTGAACAATATTGTGATACCTCAATCGCAAAGTTTTATCATGGGCTTTATATCGAAATTTCTGAGTCTAAGAGCAATAGTTTTGTTATAGAGGGCACCTACTATTCCTTCAACATACTAAAATTACTCAACATTTTGGAAGAATATAATAAAAACTGTAATCTAAACTGACAACGATCCGTACTGACATAATGAGTAGTATTATCAGAGGTCTGTGAGCACAGGGTTGAGATTGAAAACACTGGTTCAAGGGCACAATGTTTGCACAGTCGAAAACATGTGAGGAGGTAAACACACGTGCGCTGGTGTCAATGTTCACAGTAAACTTCAGCCTAAAGTTACTCATTTGAACTTAAAGGACAAACACAAATGGACACACACATGTGAATATGAACAAGTCTTCAGATCATAATGACACTGTTATGTTTATAGAGAATTTCCCTGCACTAACTGTTTGTTTTTTGAGCAATGAAGACAGTTAGATCAAATGTTCTCATTGGTTTTATGGCTTTTTAAAATTTTGCTTTATACAGGAACAGTACATAGTGCATATATTTTTTTTTTCCAACAACATAACATATTAACTATAGTCATTTTACCACAGACCTATAGAAAAATGTGATGTTGTTCTGAAATAGTTATTTTCCATTTAAAGCACCAGGTCTAGTGAAGGTCAGTTTAAGGTAATATTTATTTAGACTTGCACATTCATATTACTGACCAAAGTACTGTAGGCCTATAGAATAGATAGTACTAACATTTAATTTGTTTTCATATACTACAATAATTGTTAGAAAATTTGCATTTCTGTGCTGTACTGAGGGGTCTCATTGCCAGCTCAGTCCTTGTTATCTTGGCTGACGTCATCAGAGCTATAATACTCCCTACAACAGAAGTATAGCCATACTGGAGAAGCCTCCTATGGACAGGTGTTGAACATTAAACTATTTAACACATTCCCCCTTCTCTCTCCAGGATACCGGTGTCTCAAGATGGTTCTATTTTTCTCTGGCTTCCTGTTTGGATCAGCCGCTGTGCTCTTCGTGTACCATAAGGAACCAGGTCTGGACTCCCACCTGAGCCTGGAGACAAAGGCGGGCATCGGGTTAGGCGTGGGGGTCCTGTGTGGTCTTATTACCATGCTCATCTCTGCCATTGGATATATACTGAGCGGACTGCAGCTGGGCAGCCTGGTTTGCCTTTTTATTCTTGTTTTGGTTGGACAGTTGTGGGCGATTTCTTCAGAGCTGATTTCTGTTGGAACAATATTAGCTTTGGGGATTGTCACTGCTGTTTTCACACTCCTCTGGCATAAACTGTTCATGGTACTGTACACCAGTGTCTTTGGGGCGCTGACTGTTATGCTCTGTGTGGATTATATTATTGGCACATTTGAGTTGCCAGGTCAGGTGTATGGGGTTTTTCATCATGGTTCGGCCCACCCTCTCTGCTGGTTTGACTGGGTTGTGGCTGGGATATGCCCTCTGTTCAGTCTGATTGGGGGACTGGTGCAGTGGAAGTGGACAGCAAGGGAATTATTACAAAAAGAAGGTGAGTTACAACAATTTAAGGTCAAATTAAAAGAGGAATTATACACTTAATCTATCTTGAAATTTAATAATGCTATACTTAGTGATTGCACAGATATACTGTAACCTACCAGGAGTTATTTTTCTATTCTGCATTTTTAAAGGTGCACTGCATAACTTTTCTGATGGCTGTTTATTTGAGTTTCCATTGCTTTCATTTTCCAGTTTTTATTATTTTGACCTTTTTATTACTTTACCTTGACCTGGAGCTCAATTTAATGCCATTCTGAAGAACACTGTAGATAAAGTAATAACATCTACATGGAGACAAGCTAGGGGCATACCAGAAATGTTTGAACAAATGTTTGCCCACTCAGTACATAAGTAAGAGCTACTCTGTGTTTTTAAAGAGCACACACTTTCACCAGACTTTTTTCTCAGGTTACTCAAACTTTATAGCAGCTAATATTTTTAACCTTTCAGTGCTGCTGGCAACAGAAGAACTTTGAATGCTCAGAATTTGTGACTGAATTGCTCTCATTTCTATTTACCTGCTGCACTGTTGGTACATTGTTTTGATCTTGCCTCATATTTTGTGTGTCCAGTTTTTCAGAAGAAACAGAAGAAACACGTCCATAGGCACAGACACTTTGTGCAGACAGGAACACGACCTCACCGCAAACGCCGACCTCCACTGCTCAAACGCTACGCAGGCGACGTGCTAGCTCCGGTCAGTCAGGTTTATTAACAAGTACATTCTGTTTTTATATTTGTAAATATGTAATGAAAAATCTAAAGGGGATATAAAGGTCCTATATTACGCAAAACTGACTCGTGTGAGCTTTAAGACATGTTAAAAAACATACCTGGAGTTGCGTTTTGTTTCATTTACACATTTTTCAGTAATCCTTTATTATTAGTCTGTCTACATCTCCAAAGCTCAAAATGCTCTGTTCCACCTTGTGATGTCATGAAGCGGTAGTTTTCAAGTTGACGGCTACCTTTTACCTTTAGTTTAGTAGAGCTTGACAATTCCAGGGCTGAAATCATCCACATGATTCTAATGAAGGTGTATGGAGTTGAAAAACACAATGGAGCACTTCCTGTATTATCACATGACATGACATGACATCACAAAGTGTTTTCTGTTTGAGAGAATAACACCTAAATCTGCAGGCTTTGTACGTTAAACATGTGTGAATGAAACAAAACACAACTCCAGGTCTGTTTGCAATGAGGAAACAACATTACAACATAGGTCAGAAAATATAAGTGGCAATTCTAGGCAATCTATCAAATAATAACTTACGAGGAACTTAACCATATTCTTTGGCAATAAATTACACCCATCCATTGATATTACTGGGACAACTTGTCAGGGCAGTATTCAGTCTTGAGTGGTGAGTGATAGGCCAGAAGCAGGCTTAGTTAATGCCTTTTTATTATTGATGGGTGAGGCAAAACCAGTGCGTACAAGAATACTAGCCAGCAATTATGAGGCGTTTATTGATCAGTAACATGTACACAAAATGTAATTTTGTTTTAATTATACTGTTTCATAACATGGCACGCAACTGCAATCACATCCACTTATTACATATTACCAGCGTCATCTAGAAATATTAAAGGATCTATATTACGCAAAATTGATTCTTGTGAGCTTTAAGCCATGTTAGAACATTGTTACCTTCTCAAAAACATACCCGGGGTTGTGTTTTGTTTCATTCACACATGTTTCAGTAATCCTTTATTGTTATTCTGTCTACATCACCAAAGCTCAAAATGCTCTGTTCCACCTTGGGATGTCATCAAGTGGTGGTCTTAAAGTTAAAAGCTACCGTTTACCGTTTTGTTTAGTAGAGATTGGAAATTCCAAAGCTGAAATGATCCAAATGATTCTAATGAAGGTGTATAGAGTTTAAAAAGACAGTGGCGCACTTCCTGTATTACCACTTGACATCACAAGGTGGAACAGAGTGTTTTCAGTTTGAGAGAAGAACTCAGTCTAAACATGCAGGGTTTGTGTGTTAAACATGTGTGAATGAAACAAAACACAACTCCAGGTAAGTTTTAAATGAGGAAACAACATTATAATATATATCAGAAAATAGCATAATATGGCAAGTTAAGGTGGAAACTATTCTAAAACACCAGTAGCCACAAGAAAAGTATACCAGAATTGGACAAGGAAGTGGATGCCATAGTTATTTATGTGAAATATCTGCATAATGTCATTTATTGTAATTGTGGGTCTTAGCCTACTTTTCAACAGTATACCAGCCTATACTTGTTTGTAATAGTTCTTGTATCCTATAGGTTAATAATATATTTTCTCTCTTCCATAGAGTTACATTCAGAGTGTCCAGGAGCGGCGTTTGGGCACTGGCTCATCCTGCAGCAGCGTCAGCACCATCACTCACACTTTCATCGACTTTAACTTTGAGACAGGATCCATGGTTCCTCTCACCACCTCCTCTCCTGTGTTTGCTGTCTGAGAAGAAAAAACACAGCATCTCGCAAAAGATTCAATTTGAAAGAGACTTTGAAATGTACCGCTATAGACCCCATCCGGACAACTAAGGGATTACACAAATACAACATGTTGTTATGATATCTTCCAGTTGGGAGTAGTCAGTAAAGTAAGTAAATTACCCATTGATTTTTCCCACAGACCTTCAGAAAAATGAATAAATTAATGAATAAATAAATATAAAATAGTCAAAGTTTGAAAACTTGCTGGGGGCTGATTAGCTATCTGGTAACTAATGACCACAAGCCTATGATTTTATTGAAAAAACAGTTTCTGAAACTTTAAAAATCACCAAATTATTGAAACATTTAGCTGAATATTAAGATTTAAATGTGCATTTTAGACAAAGAATTACAGCGTTATCGACAATAGTTACCAAACAGCTGCTTAACCTTTAAACTCTAAATATCAGAATTATTCGAAAAATGAATGGAAAATTTACTTAGAATTAACAATTTCATAAAATCATGCCACAATATAATAAAAAACAAAAGCAAAAAGAGATACATTAATTTATTTATAATATTTTTTTTTATTTGGCAGAGACAGAAACAAGATTAAATAAAAATAAACAAAAAGCACAAACCATCACAGCGTGTACACAAAGCTTACTTTATTTTTTAGTGTTGGTGCTTCCGCCTGACACTGTGTACTCAGACATATTTGGAGTATCTCTGGGAGTTACCTCAAATCACCAGAGTGCTTGTGTCTCTTGAATATTTAATAAATTTAAAAGCAAAGTCAAGGAAGTGTCAATCAACCAAAGGTCAGGCTCAAAACACCAAACAAGCATCTCTGCAGCTGATGGCCGACACTTCTCATGCTTTTTGTCCTTTCAGTTCTTTGCAAAGTTGATGCAGAATTATGCATTTATCTCTGAGATGTGTCTATACCTTAACAGACAAATACAATGTAATAATGTCATTTTTAATATATTTTACTGTGCATATTATTGTAAAACTGTTTTGTAAATATGTTTTAAATAAATAAACATCTATGCTTTATTTGTTAGCTTATTTTGGGTTATTGCCTGGCTTGGACATCCATTATTAGGAGTTCAAAATCAAATGGGCTATTATTTTTGTAGGAAGCCTAAAAAAACTACACTTTTTAACTGACTATCACTCACTTTGTCAAATTGTCCTGGAAATAACTAAAACTGCAATTTGGAAAAGCAGCTTATCAAAGCATTAGCTGTTAAGAAATTGAAACTGATTTGCAAAAAATAAAAAATCAGTAAATCGATAAAAAAAAAATCAATAATCATTTTAAAAAGAATTTGATTTGAACAGAATTTTATCTTTTTTTTTGCACTGACTAATGTTTATCCTTGCTTTTATATTCATGGGCTTCAGCGACGTGCTTTTAAGTGGCATTTTGAGGACTTTTGTTTTGAATTGTTTATTTCTATTGCAACAGTGCTAATTATTCATCACTCTGAAACTTATGGATAGCTTACTCAACTTTTCCCACATCTCACTCACTCCTCTCCTATCCTGTATTCCATGCATGGTGGTTTGCAATGCATTTCTATAGAAAGCACCTATCTCCCCCTGGTGGCTCAGTCGTCACATTGCAGCCAGCGTGAAGCAATACTCTCTGGAAAGTTGTTTGGGTCAACTCTCCAGAACTGTGATGCTTTGAACAGGTAAACACTGCCACCTGTCTGTGTTACTGGGAGCCCCTTTAAACATCCAGCAGAGGGTAGATTTGGAAGTTTGCTGGTTTAAACTCATCCCATTGCCAATACCCAGAGCCTTAAAACAAGCAGAAGATAATCAGATATATTTATTTAAGTCACTATGCACAAAATATACTTTTCTGTAAGTAAGTAAGCAAGCAAATAACTAGAAAAGCACTCAGAGAGCGCAGACCTCCGCCAAGCAGCTAACGAAATTTTCAAAGTGATCCAGAATCCAGGATTTCTTCTGGATCATCACCAAAATTTTATCATCTGTTGGATTTACCATTCGGAACATTTCCTGAAAATTTCATCAAGATCCGTCCATAACTTTTTGAGTTATCTTGCTACCTAACAAACAAACAAACAGACAGACTCAGGTGAAAACATAACCTCCTTGGCGGAGGTAAAAAGTAATTCACAGGACAGAGCTTTAGAACGAGCTGTATCAGAACAAGTATAAGAGCACATAGACTAGTATTCGCCCATGGACCACTGTGGAACCTACCTGGAAGACTGAGGTTACACAGATACTGTAGATGGGGGCAGCTAAAATTAATATTGTTCAACTGCAGATTTTTGTTGTAATATAGCATGGTCTTGGGTCTAGTCAATAATGGAAATGATCAGGTTCCATATTTGGGAATTTACCTTTCCGATATTTCTTGGTAAATTACAATATAATTAATAGCACATTCTAGAATCTGAAAACCACCAATAAAAAAAGGGTTCTAATATGGAATGGAATTTGTCGCCATAGCGATCGTCACCAGGGCTCGTAACCAAGAGAAGAGCTTTGAGATGTTCTACTCCTTATGACATCACAGTGGCTTTTATGGCAAAGTATGTAAGGCTGCATCCAGTGTTCACAACTTCATATCATACCAGACCAGTCGACCGACAAGACGCGGATTACGATAAGAGTTTGAAATTCAGCAGTATTTGCTTTGCACAAACCTTTGTTACACTAAGAACAATGGAACAAAACCTGTGCATTTTCAACAAGGCTTTTCTGAGTGAGGCAAGCGAGAATTTGTCCACAGAGATGGTCCACGAAGAGCAGGAGAGGGAGTGGGCTGAGGAGAAGAAGAGTTTCCAGGAGACAGAAAATACCTGGAAACTCTTGTATGAGCAGAAACAACAGGAGTTTGAGAAAGCTGCTCAGGAGTGGAGGTCCAGGGAGCAGCTTCTGTTGAAACTGCTCCGAGAAAAGACAAACCCCTGTATTACCATTGACATTGAGGAGAGGTTCAATGTTTTAAATCCACAGCCTAAAGTCACTCACCTCAACGACCATGTGACTCAGATAGAGCTTGGTCAATCAGGGGACAGCTTCTATTACAGCGTGGTCACCATCACTGTGGAAAAATCTACCCCACCAGAAGATGTTTTGGGTGCTCCTTCTGAGACTGCGGAAGAGCCAACAGCTGCAGAGGTAGAAGAGGTCCAGGAAATTTCTGGAACAGTTACAGGGGTCATTTCACTTGAAAATGAAGGTGAGATGACAAAAGCGGATATAGAAGAAGACGCCGCTAACTGTACAACAGGACCTCATGATGAATCAGTCGTTGATATAACTGAAAACAACAAATCAACACTGGCAGAGCCTGATGCTAGTCTCAGTCTGGTTCACGTTCCCCAGTTTGATGAGGTGCAAGCCGAGGATGGAGCCCCAAACGTCGTCGAAAAGACGAGAAAGAACAGGACAAGAAGAAACAAGAACAACGGCAAAAATGAAATGCAGAAGAGGTTATGGCAAGAACAACTTGAAGCCTACCGCAGGACGAAGGACTTGTTTGAAGTTCAGAAGGCCTCAGCAGCGGAGTCAAATGAGATCCAAGCCACTCAGGAGACAACAACTGAAGCTGAGCTTACCTCAAACACTATGGTCCATGATTCAAACTCTAACAACAGAAAAAAGAACAAAAAGGACAAATATAAGACGATAGATGAGAGGGGGTCGTCAGATGTTATAGAGGATTGTTTCTCTTGCTCTAAATGTCCAAATGAAGAGCAGGAGAAGACACAGACAGAAGAATCCCTGTGTGAAAAGGCGAAGAGTCAGGATTCAGACACCACCACTCCAAAAAGAAAAAACAAAAACAAGTGTTCAGATGTACCAGATGATTGGTTAACCTGCTCTACAATTGAAGAGCCAGAGGAGACTGAAGTTGAAGTTACCTCAAATAACGTGGTTGAACAATCTCTGTGTGAGACAGTGGAGATCCAGGATTCCACCACTACCACGACAAAGAAAAAGAAAAAGAACAGAAATAAGAAGACAGATGGGACGGAGTATTCAAATCAGGTCAGGTACAATCCACAAAAATACTATGACCGATACGATGATTACGAGGATGTCCTGCTGCAAGGGAGAAAGGCCCGGACCAGAGTGAAGAACATGGCAGTTGTTTCCACCAGGTATTCAGACTATGAAGACCACGGTGGGAGGAAGAGGAACAAGAGGGACTGGGACTAAACAGCTTAGTCCAGTTTGAAGTGCAAATAAAGAAATGAGCATCATATGAGATTCATGTTGAGTTATTGAAATATTAAATGGAATATATATATTTTTTCTTTATACCAAGAAAACCAAAACAAAAAAACTAGACTCGTTTTATGAGTGTCTTAAAACATATAAAACAGGTGCAATTAAAAGGTCCATATTACGCTATTTTCTGATGTTATAATGTTGTTTCCTCATCAAAAACATACCTGTTCACTCCTGTAACTGCTAGCCTCATGAGCTTCATTTGACTGGAGCCGAACGCTGTGAGTGACGTCACACTCCTTTAGTCCACTTCTTTATACAGCTTATGTTTATCAGTGTCGGACAGCATCTGTTCTTTCCCCTTCTATCTCCTCTCTCTTTCTTTCTCTGTCATTCTAAATATTTTCTGAAAGTGACTGATTGCTGAAAAGATTGAAAGATATATTTAATATATTCTGTATTATTTTGTAATCGTAAGAAAACTTTTATCGTTTTCATTTTTGATTTTTTGACGTTGGCTTCGTCCAACAGGTGGGTGAAATGAATCCGAAAACCATTACTGGGGTTTATTCAAGAATCACACCATTTTTATAGTGTTGTAGTAGGCCCTATTTAAACCTATTCATAGTATTTCATTTTTGAAGATTTTAGACCTTGGTAATACCTGTTTTCCCCAGCAGATCGGTATAAGATTGTTATTATAAAATTACAATTACAAATATTATAACTAGAAAAGCACTCAGAGAGCGCAGACCTCCGCCAAGCCCCATTTAACGCAATGCTAACGAAATTTTCAAAGTGATCCAGAATCCAGGATTTCTTCTGGATCATCACCAAAATTTAATCATCTGTTGGGTTTACCCTTCGGAACATTTTCTGAAAATTTCATCAAGATCTGTCCATAACTTTTTGAGTTATCTTGCTAAATAACAAACAAACAAACAAACAAACAAACAAACAAACAGACAGACGCAGGCGAAAACATAACCTCCTTGGCGGAGGTAATTTTTGTATCATATAGTATATTATATATAGTATTATTGTTGTAGTAGCAGTAGTTTGCTTGATGATGAAGATTAGACTACTCGGCTAAGATTAGCAGTAGTAGAAGTAACAGTAGCAGCAGCTAGTAGTAGTAGTAGTAGTAGTAGTAGTAGTAGTAGTAGTAGTAGTAGCAGCAGTAGTAGGTTTATTGCAGTCAACATGAAGGAATTATTAACAGTTTATATAGCTTTTTGGTCACTCTGTATCATTTATGTGCATTATTCATTTACTCCACACCTTAACAAACACAACTTGGGGTAGACTGTCACTGCCATTGCCACCAATCACTCACACACTCATTCCAGCTAGGCAATGTGGCTGAAGTGTCTTGCCCACAGACACAACAATAGCACATGGTTTGAGATTTGAACCATTGCCTTTCAGGTTTGCATGTAGACCACATACTAGAGCTGAATATGAATACATTTTTACCTTTAAAAAGACCAGCTTCTTTTTGTCTGAATAAAAAGCAGAGTGAACGTTAGCTGGGATGTTGCTCAGGCGTCTGGGGGAACCAAGGTCAATTTTGAAGCCAGAGTATCTCCACTCCTTGTCTCCTGTGAGTGCACAAAGAATACATGTTAAGTAAACAGTTCTGCAACCCACTTTGATCATTTTTACGCTTTCTAGATCCATGAGAGAAAATTTCAGTTACATAATTTAAAAAAAAAAAAAACACTCTTAATGTATTAGTAAAAATAATTAAATAATTAAATATAAATAGCATATTATATACGCTTTTATCACAATTAGCAAATTTAATACATTTTACAATTTATTGCAATCATAAATGTAAAAAGTAAAAAAAAAGTAATGTTTATTTTATGGAACACAGCAGAAAAGCTAATTTAAAAATGAAACTTTAATTTGACACTCAGGTTTCTAGTTAATAAAATATATGAGGTGAATATAACAAACATTTGATGAAGTAGGACTTGCCACTGTGCGGGGAGTACACAGCAGCATTGAGACCCCCGGGCAGCCCCTTCCACAGAGCAGAGCCCTGGACTGGACCAGAACCAGAGCCTGACCTGGTCCAGGCAAACTGACCATTGAAGAGGTACGTCTGCTTCCGTGGACCTGGTGAAAATACAGAAAAGGGCATTTAGCTTGAAATAAAAAGTTACACTGTTTATTTTTAAGTGTAATAAATTAGAAAGGTTGGCCTGTACTTAACATGACGGCATCCAGTTTGATGTTGCAGAGGTCAGGAGCACTTCTTTCTGCTGGAGGGACGGGGGTGGGGTTTGAAGACTGAGGCTTTCCTGAAACAATACATATGATGCATTTAGTTCAGGAAAGTACAAACAGTATTTGAGCAGAGTAGAGCTTGCAGTAAAGCCAGTGCTCCTCCACAGTGAGAGAAACCAACTTATGCTCAAACATATGATCAGATTCAGGTGCATCCTGGACCTCTGTGGTGTTTTTGGGCATGACCCACCAGGAGGAGACATCGGGTAAGATCTGTAGGACACTCTGGAGGGTCTGTATCATTCAGAAAAATATAACAGAGTAATAAAGGAAGTAGAGTGGTAGCCGCTGTACACCGGCGCCATGAGGGCACTGTAGTACTGTGAGTGTCCCAGGCCAAGGACATGGTCGATCTCATGCGCCGCGACGATCCTCAGGTTTGACCCGACGCTCCGACCCTCTGTCCACAGCTCGTCTGCGTCAAAGTGAATGAGCCCAGACTCAGGGGCGTCAGCGTGGGCCAAAACACGACCTAGAGTAGAGAGACATTCAGTCAGAGGTGCAAGAAGTTTACTATAAACGTACAGAAAGGCTATAGGGCTACAGAGCTCAAAACTCTCTGTTCCACCTTGTGACATCATTAGGTCATCCAGAAAGTACTCTTCCCATTTTGCACCTTCCCCAGAATCATTGATCTTATCCACATTCACATGGCCTATACTAAAATGACTTTTAAAGCTTGCAGCTAATGTTTACAGCCTCATTTGAACTGATTCCCTTCTCAGTATGACAGTTGAGGAGAGGCATTTAAGAAGTCAGATCAATACATAACACATGACCTTAAACCATTTCCTTTTACTATATTCTATTAGTAATTTTCTTGAGGTAAATTAAAATAAATAAACAATCACCAGGAAATATCTGTCACCTCTGCCGTCGAAGGGGACCGGGCAGGACTTGTCTTTCCTGTGAAAAGAGATCTTGATGTGTGCTCTCCCTGAGTGCAGCTCGCTGAACTTTAAAGGGGACACTTCACTCCAGTATCTGAAAGCAGTCAAGATATTAAAACATCTACATACATATGTTCAAAATATACTTTGCACAAAATATACTTTTCTGTAAGTAAGTAAGCAAGCAAATAACTAGAAAAGCACTCAGAGAGCGCAGACCTCTGCCAAGCAGCTAACGAAATTTTCAAAGTGATCCAGAATCCAGGATTTCTTCTGGATCATCACCAAAATTATCATCTATTGGATTTACCATTCGGAACATTTCCTGAAAATTTCATCAAGATCCATCCATAACTTTTTGAGTTATCTTGCTAACTAACTAACAAACAAACAAACAAACAAACAGACTTAGGCGAAAACATAACCTCCTTGGCGGAGGTAAAAAGTAATTCACAGGACAGAGCTTTAGAACGAGCTGTATCAGAACAAGTATAAGAGCACATAGACTAGTATTCGCCCATGGACCACTGTGGAACCTACCTGGAAGACTGAGGTTACACAGATACTGTAGATGGGGGCAGCTAAAATTAATATTGTTCAACTGCAGATTTTTGTTGTAATATAGCATGGTCTTGGGTCTAGTCAATAATGGAAATGATCAGGTTCCATATTTGGGAATTTACCTTTCCGATATTTCTTGGTAAATTACAATATAATTAATAGCACATTCTAGAATCTGAAAACCACCAATAAAAAAAGGGTTCTAATATGGAATGGAATTTGTCGCCATAGCGATCGTCACCAGGGCTCGTAACCAAGAGAAGAGCTTTGAGATGTTCTACTCCTTATGACATCACAGTGGCTTTTATGGCAAAGTATGTAAGGCTGCATCCAGTGTTCACAACTTCATATCATACCAGACCAGTCGACCGACAAGACGCGGATTACGATAAGAGTTTGAAATTCAGCAGTATTTGCTTTGCACAAACCTTTGTTACACTAAGAACAATGGAACAAAACCTGTGCATTTTCAACAAGGCTTTTCTGAGTGAGGCAAGCGAGAATTTGTCCACAGAGATGGTCCACGAAGAGCAGGAGAGGGAGTGGGCTGAGGAGAAGAAGAGTTTCCAGGAGACAGAAAATACCTGGAAACTCTTGTATGAGCAGAAACAACAGGAGTTTGAGAAAGCTGCTCAGGAGTGGAGGTCCAGGGAGCAGCTTCTGTTGAAACTGCTCCGAGAAAAGACAAACCCCTGTATTACCATTGACATTGAGGAGAGGTTCAATGTTTTAAATCCACAGCCTAAAGTCACTCACCTCAACGACCATGTGACTCAGATAGAGCTTGGTCAATCAGGGGACAGCTTCTATTACAGCGTGGTCACCATCACTGTGGAAAAATCTACCCCACCAGAAGATGTTTTGGGTGCTCCTTCTGAGACTGCGGAAGAGCCAACAGCTGCAGAGGTAGAAGAGGTCCAGGAAATTTCTGGAACAGTTACAGGGGTCATTTCACTTGAAAATGAAGGTGAGATGACAAAAGCGGATATAGAAGAAGACGCCGCTAACTGTACAACAGGACCTCATGATGAATCAGTCGTTGATATAACTGAAAACAACAAATCAACACTGGCAGAGCCTGATGCTAGTCTCAGTCTGGTTCACGTTCCCCAGTTTGATGAGGTGCAAGCCGAGGATGGAGCCCCAAACGTCGTCGAAAAGACGAGAAAGAACAGGACAAGAAGAAACAAGAACAACAGCAAAAATGAAATGCAGAAGAGGTTATGGCAAGAACAACTTGAAGCCTACCGCAGGACGAAGGACTTGTTTGAAGTTCAGAAGGCCTCAGCAGCGGAGTCAAATGAGATCCAAGCCACTCAGGAGACAACAACTGAAGCTGAGCTTACCTCAAACACTATGGTCCATGATTCAAACTCTAACAACAGAAAAAAGAACAAAAAGGACAAATATAAGACGATAGATGAGAGGGGGTCGTCAGATGTTATAGAGGATTGTTTCTCTTGCTCTAAATGTCCAAATGAAGAGCAGGAGAAGACACAGACAGAAGAATCCCTGTGTGAAAAGGCGGAGAGTCAGGATTCAGCCACCACCACTCCAAAAAGAAAAAACAAAAACAAGTGTTCAGATGTACCAGATGATTGGTTAACCTGCTCTACAATTGAAGAGCCAGAGGAGACTGAAGTTGAAGTTACCTCAAATAACGTGGTTGAACAATCTCTGTGTGAGACAGTGGAGATCCAGGATTCCACCACTACCACGACAAAGAAAAAGAAAAAGAACAGAAATAAGAAGACAGATGGGACGGAGTATTCAAATCAGGTCAGGTACAATCCACAAAAATACTATGACCAATACGATGATTACGAGGATGTCCTGCTGCAAGGGAGAAAGGCCCGGACCAGAGTGAAGAACATGGCAGTTGTTTCCACCAGGTATTCAGACTATGAAGACCACGGTGGGAGGAAGAGGAACAAGAGGGACTGGGACTAAACAGCTTAGTCCAGTTTGAAGTGCAAATAAAGAAATGAGCATCATATGAGATTCATGTTGAGTTATTGAAATATTAAATGGAATATATATATATTTTTTCTTTATACCAAGAAAACCAAAACAAGAAAACTAGACTCGTTTTATGAGTGTCTTAAAACATATAAAACAGGTGCAATTAAAAGGTCCATATTACGCTATTTTCTGATGTTATAATGTTGTTTCCTCATCAAAAACATACCTGTTCACTCCTGTAACTGCTAGCCTCATGAGCTTCATTTGACTGGAGCCGAACGCTGTGAGTGACGTCACACTCCTTTAGTCCACTTCTTTATACAGCTTATGTTTATCAGTGTCGGACAGCATCTGTTCTTTCCCCTTCTATCTCCTCTCTCTTTCTTTCTCTGTCATTCTAAATATTTTCTGAAAGTGACTGATTGCTGAAAAGATTGAAAGATATATTTAATATATTCTGTATTATTTTGTAATCATAAGAAAACTTTTATCTTTTTCATTTTTGATTTTTTGACGTTGGCTTCGTCCAACAGGTGGGTGAAATTAATCCGAAAACCATTATTGGGGTTTATTCAAGAATCACACAATTTTTATAGTGTTGTAGTAGGCCCTATTTAAACCTATTCATAGTATTTCATTTTTGAAGATTTTAGACCTTGGTAATACCTGTTTTCCCCAGCAGATCGGTATAAGATTGTTATTATAAAATTACAATTACAAATATTATAACTAGAAAAGCACTCAGAGAGCGCAGACCTCCGCCAAGCCCCATTTAACGCAATGCTAACGAAATTTTCAAAGTGATCCAGAATCCAGGATTTCTTCTGGATCATCACCAAAATTTTATCATCTGTTGGATTTACCATTAGGAACATTTCCTGAAAATTTCATCAAGATCCGTCCATAACTTTTTGAGTTACCTTGCTAACTAACAAACAAACAAACAAACAAACAAACAAACAGACAGACAGACGCAGGCGAAAACATAACCTCCTTGGCGGAGGTAATTATTGTATCATATAGTATATTATATATAGTATTATTGTTGTAGTAGCAGTAGTTTGCTTGATGATGAAGATTAGACTACTCGACTAAGATTAGCAGTAGTAGACGTAACAGTAGCAGCAGCAGCTAGTAGTAGTAGTAGTAGTAGTAGTAGTAGCAGCAGTAGTAGGTTTATTGCAGTCAACATGAAGGAATTATTAACAGTTTATATAGCTTTTTGGTCACTCTGTATCATTTATGTGCATTATTCATTTACTCCACACCTTAACACACACAACTTGGGGTAGACTGTCACTGCCATTGCCACCAATCACTCACACACTCATTCCAGCTAGGCAATGTGGCTGAAGTGTCTTGCCCACAGACACAACAATAGCACATGGTTTGAGATTTGAACCATTGCCTTTCAGGTTTGCATGTAGACCACATACTAGAGCTGAATATGAATACATTTTTACCTTTAAAAAGACCAGCTTCTTTTTGTCTGAATAAAAAGCAGAGTGAACGTTAGCTGGGATGTTGCTCAGGCGTCGAAACCAAGGTCAATTTTGAAGCCAGAGTATCTCCTCCTTGTCTCCTGTGAGTGCACAAAGAATACATGTTAAGTAAACAGTTCTGCAACCCACTTTGATCATTTTTACGCTTTCAAGATCCATGAGAGAAAATTTCAGTTACATAATTTAAAAAAAAAACACTCTTAATGTATTAGTAAAAATAATTAAATATAAATAGCATATTATATACGCTTTTATCACAATTAGCAAATTTAATACATTTTACAATTTATTGCAATCATAAATGTAAAAAGTAAAAAAAAAGTAATGTTTATTTTATGGAACACAGCAGAAAAGCTAATTTAAAAATGAAACTTTAATTTGACACTCAGGTTTCTAGTTAATAAAATATATGAGGTGAATATAACAAACATTTGATGAAGTAGGACTTGCCACTGTGCGGGGAGTACACAGCAGCATTGAGACCCCCGGGCAGCCCCTTCCACAGAGCAGAGCCCTGGACTGGACCAGAACCAGAGCCTGACCTGGTCCAGGCAAACTGACCATTGAAGAGGTACGTCTGCTTCCGTGGACCTGGTGAAAATACAGAAAAGGGCATTTAGCTTGAAATAAAAAGTTACACTGTTTATTTTTAAGTGTAATAAATTAGAAAGGTTGGCCTGTACTTAACATGACGGCATCCAGTTTGATGTTGCAGAGGTCAGGAGCACTTCTTTCTGCTGGAGGGACGGGGGTGGGGTTTGAAGACTGAGGCTTTCCTGAAACAATACATATGATGCATTTAGTTCAGGAAAGTACAAACAGTATTTGAGCAGAGTAGAGCTTGCAGTAAAGCCAATGCTCCTCCACAGTGAGAGAAACCAACTTATGCTCAAACATATGATCAGATTCAGGTGCATCCTGGACCTCTGTGGTGTTTTTGGGCATGACCCACCAGGAGGAGACATCGGGTAAGATCTGTAGGACACTCTGGAGGGTCTGTATCATTCAGAAAAATATAACAGAGTAATAAAGGAAGTAGAGTGGTAGCCGCTGTACACCGGCGCCATGAGGGCACTGTAGTACTGTGAGTGTCCCAGGCCAAGGACATGGTCGATCTCATGCATCGCGACGATCCTCAGGTTTGACCCGGCGCTCCGACCCTCTGTCCACAGCTCGTCTGCGTCAAAGTGAATGAGCCCAGACTCAGGGGCGTCAGCGTGGGCCAAAACACGACCTAGAGTAGAGAGACATTCAGTCAGAGGTGCAAGAAGTTTACTATAAATGTACAGAAAGGCTATAGGGCTACAGAGCTCAAAACTCTCTGTTCCACCTTGTGACATCATTAGGTCATCCAGGAAGTACTCTTCTCATTTTGCACCTTCCCCAGAATCATTGATCTTATCCACATTCACATGGCCTATACTAAGATGACTTTTAAAGCTTGCAGCTAATGTTTACAGCCTCATTTGAACTGATTCCCTTCTCAGTATGACAGTTGAGGAGAGGCATTTAAGAAGTCAGATCAATACATAACACATGACCTTAAACCATTTCCTTTTACTATATTCTATTAGTAATTTTCTTGAGGTAAATTAAAATAAATAAACAATCACCAGGAAATATCTGTCACCTCTGCCGTCGAAGGGGACCGGGCAGGACTTGTCTTTCCTGTGAAAAGAGATCTTGATGTGTGCTCTCCCTGAGTGCAGCTCGCTGAACTTTAAAGGGGACACTTCACTCCAGTATCTGAAAGCAGGCAAGGTATTAAAACATCTACATACATATGTTCAAAGTGTATATGATTTATCTGTGCACAGCGTGGCCAAAAATAGTCAAAAGTACTATTACCATTACTGAAGTACTAGTCAAAAGAGGTTTTTATTATAATCAGATAAAAAATAGAAATAGCATGCAAACTGTGGTATTTCCAAACTTTAGACAATATAATTTTGAAAAAGTAAAACAATATATCAAGTAAAAAAAAAACATCAACAACAACAAGTATTATGCAATCTTTGAAATTTTATGTCAGTAATAGATTTACTGTGCGTTCACAATTGCACACACGTACCACCACATCAGAATTGGGATGAAAACAAATCTGGACTAGACCTGGACTAAACAAAAACATGTCCAAACCAAGGCTATAGTTTAGTCCTATATGTCAGGATTAAAACGGGCTCAAACCAAGACTGACTCAAACGTTTGGTGTGATTAAAGGGTCCATATTACAGTGCATCCGGAAAGTATTCACAGCGCTTCATTTTTTCCACATTTTGTCATGTTACAGCCTCATTCCAAATTGTATTAAATTCATCTCTTACCTCAAAATTCTACACACAATACCCCATTATGACAATGTGAAAAAAGTTTTTTTTTTCCAGTTTTTGAATTTATTAAAAATAGAAAACTAAGAAATCACATTTACATAAGTATTCACAGCCTTTGCCATGAAGCTCAAAATTGAGCTCAGGTGCATCCTTTTTCCACTGATCCTCCTTGAGATGTTTCTACAGCTTCATTGGAGTCCACCTGCGGTAAATTCAGTTGATTGGACATGATTTGGAAAGGCACACACCCGTCTATATAAGGTCCCACAGTTGACCGCATGTCAGAGCACAAACACCAAGCATGAAGTCAAAGGAATTGTCTGTAGACCTGCGAGACAGGACTGTCTTGAGGCACAACTCTGGGGAAGGATACAGAAACATTTCTGCTGCTTTGAAGGTCCCAATGAGCACAGTGGCCTCCATTCTTCGTAAATGGAAGACGTTTGGAACCACCAGGACTCTTCCTAGAGCTGGCCGGCCGTCTAAACTGAGCGATCGGGGGAAAAGGGCCTTAGTCAGGGAGGTGACCAAGAACCCGATGGTCACTCTGTCAGAGCTCCAGCGTTCCTCTGTGGAGAGAGGAGAGCCTTCCAGAAGGACAACCATCTCTGCAGCAATCCACCAATCAGGCCTGTATGGTGGAGTGGCCAGACGAAAGCCACTCCTTAGTAAAAGGAACATGGCAGCTCGTCTGGAATTTGCCAAAAGGCACCTGAATGACTCTCAGACCATGAGAAACAAAATTCTCTGGTCTGATGAGACAAAGATTGAACTCTTTGGTGTGAATGCCAGGCATCATGTTTGGAGGAACCCAGGCACCGCTCATCACCAGGCCAATACCATCCCTACAGTGAAGCATGGTGGTGACTGCATCATGCTATGGGCATGTTTTTCAGCAGCAGGAACTGGCAGACTAGTCAGGATAGAAGGAAAAATGAATGCAGCAATATACAGATATATCCTGGATGAAAACCTGCTCCAGAGCGCTGTTGACCTCAGACTGGGGCAAAGGTTCATTTTTCAGCAGGACAACGACCTGAAGCACACAGCCAAGATCTCAACGGATTGGCTTCAGAACCACTCTGTGAATGTCCTGGAGTGGCCCAGCCAGAGTCCAGACTTGAATCCGATTGAACATCTCTGGAGAGACCTGAAAATGGCTGTGCACAGAAGTCTCCCTTCCAACCTGATGGAGCTTGAGAATTACTGCAAAGAAGAATGGGCAAAACTGCCTAAAGATCGGTGTGCTAAGCTTGTGGCATCATATTCAAAAAGACTTGAGGCTGGAATTGCTGCCAAAGGTGGATCAACAAAGTATTAAGCAAAGGCTATGAATACTTATGTAAATGTGATTTATTCGTTTTCTATTTTTAATAAATTCAAAAAATGTAAAAAAAAAAAAACTTTTTTCACATTGTCATAATGGAGTATTGTGTGTAGAATTTTGAGGTAAGAGATGAATTTAATACAATTTGGAATGAGGCTGTAACATGACAAAATGTGGGAAAAAGGAAGCACTGTGAATACTTTCCGGATGCACTGTATGCTGTTTTCTGATCTATGTTATGATCTTTTTTCCCCTTACATACAACATACTTGGATTTGTCTTTTGTTTCGGTCACATGTTTAACACACAAACCCTGCATATTTAGTTCTTCTCTCAAACAGAAAACACTCTGTTCCACCATCTGATGTCATGTGGTAATACTGAAAGTGCTCCACTATATTTTAAACTCCATACACCTTCACCAGAATCATTTGGATGATTTGGATAATTTCTGGAATTGGTAATCTTGATTTTATGAACTTTAACATCGGGATGTCAAGGGACTACAAATGGAAATTATTTCCTGGTGCAATGCATCTCTCCTGTTAAGGTTAATGTATATTGTGCACTGCCCCTGTTTCATTACATAAATAAACCAAACAAAACTCAACTGAACTAAAGGTAAAAGTTACTTGTGAACTTGAAAAGTGCTAATTCATGACATCACAAGGTGAAACAGAGCATTTTGAGCTTTAGAGATGTAGACAGACTAATAATAAAAGGTTACTCAAACATGCGTGAAACAAATACAACAAAATACAAAATACAACTGCAGGCATGTTTTTGATGAGGTTACAACATTCTAACATGGATTAAAGTGCACAAAAATCAATTTTGGAAATATAAGACCTTTAAAACTACAACTTAAAATGGCAGTTTCCTAAAGTTACTCAGTTAAACATGACTATAAGAGCATTTAGTTTACAGGATCTGAATAGAATCAGTGGACAAATAGGTTCACTCACCCATAATGTGATATCTGAGACTCTTATCACTGACTGACTCCTCCAAACCACAGCGAGGTTGGTCTGTCATTCTCAAAGTGGCTGCGTCAAATCTTCCTGATACTGGGAGGTTTGTGGTCTTCTGAAATGTGCTGAAAATATTTGTAAGTTTAGATTACAAATTAAAAGGACTATAAAACAAAAGCAGTGATATTATTTACTCACCTTAGTGCATTTGACAACTCTTCACGTCTGTATTTAAGATTAGCGCTCAATGGAATATGCAGGTAGCCATATTTTTGCAAGTACGCCTGAGTTAACAATGTACATTCATAAATATTGACCACTGAAAACAGAATAACATAGCTAGCAAGTCAATTTGATCGATAAAAATGTTAAATATTTTCAAGTAACTGTGCATAATTCTTACAATTAATTCTTCTCTTCTCATGGAAAAGGATAAAACCACTTGCAATAAAAGTCCCAGTAGATCCAATCTTGTGTATCCCATATTCATCCATATGCAAAAATACAGTAAAACAATATTGTTTTAAATTCACTTATGTTTTCAGTTTAACATAATTTAAATTGAAAAAATATTGTTGACTGCACATTCCCCATTTTAGCTTGGTTGTTGTCGCACATGTTGACTGGAGAGAGATTTTATACTGATGGAGCCAGACACAAAACCACTAAAGCCTTAAAAGGAACGCCAAGTGTTGTCTGAAACAAACCAAATCATAATTCAGTCACTTACGACACAATAGTGCTCTATACTCAGACATGTCAGACACCATATGAAGTAATATATATCATTCTATAAAGGGATGTATAGTGGATTTTAAAACAAAATGAAGTCAGTGATGTTTTTAAGGTGCTCTGGGTAATTTTTCAAGTGGGGGTGGGGGGTCTGCCACATGCTTGTCTCCATGGAGATGTTATTGTTTTGCTTGGAATGGTTCACACAGTATGGCATTAAACTTATCTACCTCCATAAAGACAAGCAGGGAATGCCACCAGGCCAAGTTATAGGTTCGATCTGGGGAGAGGCAAGCATGCTCACAGTAAGAATGATGTATATGTTCGTTTTCTCTTTGGGTTAACATCTGTAACTTAATAACAAATGCAAAATATATTACTTTAAAGATCCTATATTAAACACAATTGACTCTTGTGAGCTTTAAGTCATGTTATAATGCTGTTACCTTCTCAAAAACATCCCTGGAGCTGTGTTTTGTTTCATTCACACATGTTTAAGTAATCCTTTATTATTAGTCTGTCTACATTTCTAAAGCTCAAAATGCTCTGTTCCACCTTATGATGTCATGTAATGGTAGTTTTCAAGTTAACAGCTAACTTTTTGTTTAGTAGAGATTGGCTATTCCAGGTCTGAAATGATTATTCTAGTGAAGGTGTATGGAGTTTAAAAACACAGTGGGGTGTTTTCTTTATGACATACTTGTCCACAAGGTGGACAAGTATTTCCTGTTTGAGAGAAGAACTAAATATGCAGGGTTTGTGTGTTAAATATGTGTGAATGAAAGAAAACACAACTCCACGTATGTTTTTGAGAACGTTTAAAACTATAAAACATAGGCAAAAAAGACCTGGTTTAGTGCTCATTCAGGCTTTGAGTGCTGATTTATATCTATTTTAATGTTGTCTGTGTTTAGACCAGATTTTGTCCTGTTTAATCCTTTCATAGTAAACATACTTGAACACTGACATATCTTAATTCTATGAATATTACTGACTAATTATACTGTAGGCATTTATGGACTGAAGTCATTGCAATTAATTCAGAAAATATCTCATTTAGTATTTATGTGAGATTAAGTGAGGAGTGTCTTTTGAATCTGAACAATAGCATACTTGTTACTTAATGCTTACATTTGTATGAACAAAACAGCTAACCACATGCATTCCCACAAAGACTGTTAATTATAATGTGCTTGTATCCAGAACAACCCACTGACCTAAAACAAAAACATCTATAAAACTATTGCGTAGGAATCAAACCTTTTTCAAATCTTATGGTACATTATTTTAACATTGTTTGTACAGTATTTATTGCGATATTTGAGGTTTGAGGTATTCACTGAAATTTAGTAGTTTCACAAAAAACAACTTCATTTTGGTTACTTAAGCATAAATTATCTCTTGCATTTTGAATGAAATTTTAGAGGATATAGAGAACTTCCTTCTTAAAACTCATAGCGTCTTCCTGTAATTTTCAAGTATTTTTGCCAAACTTAATAAACTGTCACTGGTTAAAATGTGATAAATATTTAGCACTATAGCACGAATTTGAAAAACATGAAAACCTGTCATAGTCACTTTTAAACTTTTTTTTTTAAACTCACAGAAATTAATACCATATTTCAGAAGTTGCTTTTGTCCTTTTATTACGATTTGAAATAAAAGTCTCTTAGGTCTGTATCTCCATATACAGTATTTCAAAATGCCATTAATGTATGTTATGTTCACGAGAAAAACTTACAGCAGCTGTTTCACACAGCCTTTTTAGTAGTCTGTAACATTTAGTAACACTGCTAGAGTCAACAGGAAATCATAACGAGTTTATAAAATGGAACAATTAAACAAAATGATATTTTACCATAGGATTAGTGAGTGGTTTCATTGAAAGTTCCTAATGTAAAAAACAAATGACAATTTTAAAACACATGTCCAAAGTTGTCCATAAAAAAGTGTGCTGCCCGCGCTGTAGATATCCTCTGCTGTCTTTGATTTAGTTTTTAATATACATATGCTGACACCTTTACATTGGCATTTACTTGGATAACTGTTTGTAACCCTCTACTGGCAACAGCGGGGAGAGAAACATGTTGAAACAGCTTATTAGCAGCACAGATGTCAGTAGATGCTTTATAGACAATTTAAGTGCTTCTGAAATGCGTAGAAGTCCAGGCTTCAGTTTAAATGTGAATGAAACAAAAAAGTTGATATTTGTAGTGGTAAAAATGACAACTTTTTAGCATAATATGGGAGATTTGGGGGTAACAAACAGGTTGGGAGAATGTATGGTAACAAATAATTTACTGCAAAGGTACAAGGAGCTGGAGTGCGCAGTTTCTCCCTGTTGGCTGCTGACTTGGGCCACATCCCATTTCTGTTCACTTGCCTTTTTGTGTCCTTAATTCCTTCAACCCTAAGCTTACTGATAAATGAGAGCCAATTGGTAAAAACTTGCCCCTCTCCTCTATGTTCACTACAACAAATGAATCAAGTGTGGAGCATTAATTTTTGTAGCTTGTTTAGTTTACAGTGCCAGTATGTCATCTGTAATGATTGTTTATTGTTTATGTGGTTGTTTTTTTAAAGTCTCCTGAGCTTCTTGCACATGTTTTCCCATGTTTTTTAACTATAATTGGCAAATAAACTAACCCAACCTAATTTGCCCTGGATGCCTTATCTTTTGACTTTGTCCTTCTTTTTTTTAAATCAATATGATGCAGAATACTTATCCTTTTTGATATGTAATAGGGTGTAAAAAAGTGGATACTAAATCTAGTATCAAAACTATATACTGATGTGAGCAGGTACCGATACTGGCAAAATCTCTTTATTAGAACATTTCCTTTTATAATTTATTTTTTTTAATATATGCCAGATATTTTTATAGAAACTGCCTCTATTATTCTATACTATTTTTAGCTGACACGTCAAAATGATTCTGATTAATTGTTGCAGCTCTATTTGAATCATTTCTACATCAAGGACTCAAGAAGGCAAGTTAACAGAAATTGGGCACGGGCTTAGTCCTTTATAAATCCTTCTCCAACTGCTCTAGCTCTTCTCTCAAAGCCTGCGCTCGGGCCAGCTTATCCAGTTGTTCTTTTGACGGCTGTTTAATTTCACCGGAGTCCACTTTGAGCTGCAGATCCTCAACTTGCCGCAATTTCTTTTTCAGGTTTTTGATTTTTTTGGCCTTTTCCGAAGCAGCTGAAGAATCATCAGGAGTAGAGACTGCATTTTCATTAAGAGTCATGTTGTCCACAGCGTGACTAACCGAATCCACCTGCTCCTCCTCTGCTCCGGTCTGCTGCTGCTGCCTCCTTTTCTCTTTGCGTTTCATGTTTCGTTTTGCAGATTTGGAGAGACCAGACGCATCACTCTCACATTTTTGTTGTTGAGTTTTAGGCTGAGCAACGTCATTTGGGTTTAAACCAGGAGGCAGGTCTGGTTTTCCCTTGAAAAACTTCACATATTTGTTTTCATATCTAAAAAGAAAATGTATAATGTATTTCAGTTATTATGCTTGGTGTACACTGCAATGCCAAATAGGAGTAATCATGTTTTACAGTTATAACAATGATTATAGATGTCACAATGGGATACAAATTTTGAGAAGAAACAATATCTGATTGGCATGTAATATAGACTTAACCAAAAATACATAAAACCTACAATGCATTTTGAAGTCATACAGCAAAACACATGTATTATTGATTTAATTTTATTTCAAGCTGGGGTACACAATTTTATTCTTGTTAATTAGTGAATTTACATTCTGTTTGTATCTAAGTATTTTAATTATTGTAAACCCAAAGTTTTAAGCCGTGCTAAGATTCATGGCATTTCACTTAACTGCACTAAAAAACAAAAAACTGCACGACCAGAAATTCATGCATTCATTTATTATCAATGAGCCAAACAGTCTGTGAGAGTGAGGAAAAAGTTAACATTTAAATACACAATTCCTCTTTTTGCTGTTTGAATCAGACAATGCTTTAATAAAGCTTATCACAGACAACAGCTACAGTAATCTATTAAAGGGTCAAGAGCCACTGAACTGGGAGTCTTTAAAGATAAAAGACACCTGGCATTTTCATTTTATCAGTTTGGATTTTTTGCATTGTTATTTTGGGAAATGTGGTCTTAAAAGTGTAGAAGCCCTTGTCCTAATACACAGTGTAAATAAAAATGCATAAAGAATGATTTTTTTTTCCAATAAGGCCTCAATAGGTATGGAGTTATTAAGTTCCCAATGACTTCACTTTTAATTCTGGCACAGTGAGAACTCTTCACTGCTCTAAACAGAAAACAGTTCTTACACTGGGACTTCTTCCTGAGGGACGTATCCGTCCTTTACTCGCCGCGGTTTCCTCCAGCTCCCATCAGGACGCTGAGTGGCAGCGATGTATTTGCCTGAAATACAGAAAATATAACAATAAATACCAATAAAACATAGTCTACCGTAATCTTTGTGTATGAAATGTTATGTACAATGTTACAGATTTTGGAATGAATTTTCTATTGTTGTCCACCCTTTTCCTCTCTATACAATTAAAAATAAGGACTTATTAACAAGTACAAGAAATTTACAAAAACATTATATTATTTACTAAGTAGTAAATACGCGCCTGACACTTGACAGCTCAGTGGTGAGGAAAAAAAAAAGTAATTAAAGTAGTAATTAGAAAAAAGTGGTTTTATAAATTATATGTGGAAAAAAAACAAAACTAAGTAGCTAAAGCAATAGCTGCATTTTAAATTAGGCACAGCACTAGTCTGTTTAGCTAGCTAGCCAGTAGCTAACACAACAAATACAACTTAACCACATAGATCAGCTTTTACTTAGAACATGTATAAGTTTCACAAAGGCTTATTTATAATATTGCGTTGAATTATATCGACTGAAGTTGCAGTTTTGACAGACAAAGGGTGCCACATGCAGAGCCATACCCGATTCATCTGTGACATAGGGGGTTGCCATTTTGAAGTTACCCCGCTCTTCTCCTCTTCTCTCCCGTCAAAACGCTCCAAAATCCGGCTGTGCACAAGACACGGGCCGAGATATGCTAAACTATTTCAGCCCCGAAAGGCAGAAAAGGACATGTTCACTCTTTAGGCCGCCACTTTGAGTGAAAACACCCGCAAAGTGCTGCACTTCCACTCAAAACCGGAGCGAAGAGGAGCGCAAAGTGAACCAACCCCGAGCTCGGAAATGACGACGTGGACTCTGGGTTGCCATACTTGATCATATTTACGCAACTGTGCTTGCACAACTGGCTCTCTTCTAAGAACTAAAGTACACACGTTCAAAGAAGCAGGTATTGGTAATTTAACATGTATTTTAGGAATAGCAGCTAATAATACCAGATGAAACGTTTAATCGCAACGTCATATCAAAGTAAACAACAATGTCGCCTTGTTTGACGTCTGTCTTTATACGTCCTGATGGGGGATTTGATATGTCCAATCTGGCAACACATGTGACGAAGCTGAAGGAAAATATTGGCCACAGCAGATACTTGGCATTACAGACGCTACAGGAGCTGCGAGAACCTGCTCACAATCTACTCCTCCGTGCTCTTTCCAGCGCAAAGTACGTATCTGATATAGTTTAGAGACGTGTACAACGCGACAAAAGGCTTAACATTTCAATTATTTTGTGGAAGGATATCTGTTCAGCGTCAAACTTAGCAGCTCACAAATGGCTAGCTTTTCAACAAGGCATTCAATAGTAAAAAGCAGCAGCAGCCGCCTAGCCCTGCGCTAGCTCAGGTTGTATTTCGGGTACCATGGTTTGTGAAAGCGTTGGTAATATATAAAAAACGTTCATGTTTGCGCATCTTCTCGGGGTTATTACACCGTGTGCATTTTCCCGGGAGTGACGCAGAGTGTGCAGGGCTAGTGCTAATCATTTGTAACGACAGCAGCGAGCCTCGGCGCCGCAGCCTCCACTTTGGCCAAAGAAAACCGAGCAGAGATATAACGGTGACCTGCGAGAAATAACACCACAAATCTGACTGTGTTAAAACTCAAATGCTTCTAGGCTGCAGAAATATGAAACAATGTAGTATCACTAATCATTTTGTTATAGTTTTGATGAAAAGGTGCTTTGATGTTTTGTTGATGTGGCAGTCTGTTTTATTAGGGGGAAATATTTAAAACGACATTTATTCATCATGTATTTCATATCTTTGTAATTCCGTGTTTTGACTTCCTGGGCCTGCTGCATTTCTGCTGAAGTGTGCCAGGTCAGCTGCTGAAATCTATCTTGGATGCACTGCTATTTGATATATCATATCTGAAGTTATTTCATTTAGATTTCATCAAGTAACAGAAGGGATTGAGTTATTAAAGGTGCCCTATGTAATTTTTCTTGTGTGAGTTCTACTATCTTCTACTATGCTATTGCTTTGCTTAGACAATTCCAGTTTTGGTTGATAAAAACATGTTCAAAAACATGCATTCTTATTATCAGCTGGGTCACCTCTCCACAGATCTGAGCTATAATTTTGCCTGTTGGTTTAACCTGCTTATGTAGAGAAGTAAAAAGTTTAATGACATACTGTGGAACATTTCATTCCATAGGGGCAAGCAAGTAAAGTTACAGAGCAACATTCTGGAGGTTGCACCTGCGTGATTCCATGAAAATAAAAGTTAATACCACCACATTTCTGTGGAAGCAGGCAGGTGAAGGCCAAATAAGAGTCAGGTTTGTGGAGATGCAAACCCACTCACTGGACCCATGTTTTTCTTTGCAATAAACACAACCAAAATGAAAAAAAAAAAAAAAAAAAATCAAAACAAACACACTTTTATTAGTCTGTTTGTGACTAAAAAAAATACATACTGTGGCTTTAAAATGTGAAAAGGACTACAAAGCTTCTGACAGGCCAAAGCCCTCAGATTTTCAAGGATTTGTTTTTCCAAAGATGAAGTTCCTCTCAATACTAGCCCTACTTATTTATTATCAGGTCCGAGCTGCTTGTGTCAACCACTTTGAACGGCATCAGATAAAGTGCTGATGTAGCACTTCTCGACTCTCAGAGCCTCTCGGCCTGGAGCACCAGCCCTCTTAATAAACAGAATGCATCCTAGTTTTGGATGAATGAACACAGCAGAGCACTTGTTGATTGTACATAGAGCTGTGACGTGGAAGGTGTGGTGGAACCAGGACTATGACATGCCAAGGTCTAATCAGCAGGGCGTGCATTTGTTCAGCCCTGGTTTCGCTTTTCACTGAACACTGCCACGAAAAGAAACTATAAAACAGACATCTGGACAATTTAAATCAGTCCAGTGGAACATGGAACATTTAAAAAAAAAAAATTGGTGCATGAATAAAATCTGTAATTTTGCAGACAGTTGGGTAGAATGAGCTTTCCCTTAACCCAGGGGGAGGGTGCTCTGAGATTTTAAGAGTAATATAGTTTGACTGAATTTTGAAAAGAAAATATTGTCAGTAGATGGGAAGGAGGCCTAATTTCCTAATATTTAATCATATATTTCTTTGCAGAAGGCCCTCTAATGTGTATTAATTTTGGCGCGCCTAGGAAAAAACCTTGAGCACTCCTGTCTTAACCATTAAACAAAGGGTTGCACGATGAGCCATTTTTTTTTTTTTTTCAAGCATTGTGATTAGATTTGCGATTCATGTTTTAATAATAGGATGTGATTAAAAATTCACATTTTATACACATCCAGAAGAATTGACAAAAAGACTGAAACATTAACTGACAAACTAATACAAGAATCATATTTTAGATCATGTTTGTACAGATCTAAACTACAGGGTTAGCAGTTTTTGCAGAATAAGATAGTTAACATATTTTGTTTTGTGGAGGAAATTATTTTGCTTCAAAAATGGCATCCTTTGCGATTTGCCAATTGTGTCCATTAGGGGTATCTAAATATCAATATATTGTATCATTTAATATGATATACAGTATCGATATTGTGGGCTGTTGTATCGATATATTGCCAAGAGTATTTTTTGGTATATTTTAATAAATTATTTTGTTACAGAGCTACAGTTTTGTTGTTTAAAGGAAGGAAACTTGTTTACGCAACACATTTGACATATTCACTGTTTTGATGATTAAACATGGGTGTGTTTGACATTAACTTTGGACAAGAAGTGGTTTAACAAAGACTTTTAGTATCACAGCCATGATTTAGCCATTATTTTTTATTGAATCTTATGGATTTGAAATATATTGTATCGACTCGAAAGCTCACTGTATCGAGATATGTATTATATCGGCAACTTCTTAATGATGCCCAGCCCTAGTGTCCATTCATATTGATTAATCTTGCGATCCTAATTAAACAGACATCTGGACAGTTTAAATCAGCCCAGTGGAACATGGAACATTTTCAAGATTTCAGTGCATTAAAGCAGTAATTCAGCCGACAGTTGGATTGAATGAGCTTTCCATTATTGATTACGCAGCCAACTCCCCAGATTTGACTACTTGCAGTATCCGTCATATAAAGTCATTTAACTCTTCTGTTTTAAAACTCTCCTGTTTCATATATTTTTAACATTAATCGCAGTCAAGTCGAAAATGCAGTTTTAATGGACTGAATTGACAAATTGCAAAGGCTGAATTTTTTTTAATTACCATAATTCCTCCACAAACAACAAAATCCCCTGTCTTCAGCTTAAAACTTCTGACCCTGTAGTTTAGAGCTGTACAAACATGTTCTGAAATATGATTCTTGTATTAGTTTGTCACTTCATATTTCAGTCTTTTTGCCATTTCTTCTGGACTCTTTTAAAATGTGAACTTTGAAAAACTGCAATGAGATATTTTTCTCAAGTAATTCATATTCTATATATTGATGCTAACTCCCTGTTATGGTTTCATCTGTGAATACAAACTTATGTCACCCACCACTCCCTTTAGAAACTGAAAAAAAGGAAATGCAAATTTGAGAAAAATAATTTGTCTGAAAATGCTTGCTGAGATTTTCCCAAAATAAATGTGGTATTTGTGCCAAAACCAAAATGAACTGCAGATTCTCTGAGATGCACTATGGGAGAACAAGTCTGTTTTTCATTCATTAACTCAGAGGAAATGGCTTTAATTTTGTTGGGAGAGAAATTATCAAATGCAAATGCAGAGATGTTCATTTTTTGTGAATAACAAGGACCACTTGACTTGATCGGACTAAACGTTTTATTAGTTTTTTTGTTTTGGATATTCATAAAAATACTTATAGGAATTAGGGTTGTCAAAAGTGTAAAAAATCAGATGCTAATTGATGCAGGTATTGATACTGCAAAGAAAAAAAAATCACATTAACAGCACAATATTTGAGCTTTCCTGAATAGTTTGAGTATGATTTTTAGCTTTATCAGAACAAAGACGTAAAGAATGTACAAAAAGACACAATAACTATAATAACAAGCACCACTTGACTTAATAGTCAAGTTGCTTAACATTTCAGTTTTTAGTATATTCATAAAAAGCCTTGGAATACTTTTCCAGAGATAGGAATGTGCTCATTGAACAGCTTTTGGTATTTTTTTTTCTTTTGCAGATTTGGAAAAAGTCGAAGGGAAATTGAATCTTTGCCTAAAACGCTGCAGGCCTCATCTGACCTTCCTCTTGCCAATCATTCCACCAGTCACCTCTGTGGCATCTCCTCTTCAGAAGTACTTAAAAGGCTTTCTTACCACTCAACTACTTGAAAGGGCACAAGTTTCACCGTAAAAACTGAACTGGAGGATTATGGCAAAGAAGAACAGCCACAAAGGTGAGAATTTGATATGAACTGAGATTTTCTTTTTTTTTAACCTGGCTAAAATCTGATTTAAGATTTGTGTTGAAATTATGTTTGCACTGGCATTTTGATTTAGGTAGTTTTATTTTAAAGATGCAATATGTAACTTTTATGGTCGACTTTTGGCTTGTGTTTGGCTCCATATAGATATTTTTGCTTTGGCTGGAATTTTCCACTCTGGCTGTTAACTTTATCTATCATGCATTTATTCAATTACAGGCTTAAAAAAACTTCAAAAACATGAATTCTTACTCTGAGCGAGGTGGCCTCTCCACAAATCTGATCTGTAAAAGCTTGTGGCGCCACCTACTTGTCCATGGTCTTCCTGGTGACGACCTCTACCATAATTCACTTTTTTATCAGGACTGATCAATTTTACAATCATAATGTTGATGTTGTTGTTAATTGTTGCAGCTGTTCTCACAATAATCTTTGTTTAGGGTACACACTCAGCTGAAAGAAAAATCTTTTGCAGATACAGTTTATAATATAATGGAAAAAGCAATCTATTCCATGTTGTAGGCCATGACTGATTTAGGCTGGACCTGGGAGCGTCTCAGTGACTTTAACCCACTTTCGTTTATGAGGAAATGTCTTTGCGAGAGTCCAGGTTTTTTATGCTCTGGACTTTACGCTGCAGTTGTTTGTGTTTTGTGCTACAGTCTGTCCTCAAACCCAGTTAGCTTCAGTTTCCTTTCAGAAAAACTGAAACATGAGCCGCTAAACTAAAACAAGAATCCCATCATGTTTGTAGGGCTCTAACCTCCAGGGACAGAGAGTTCTCTTTTGGAGAACTCTGATACCAGGTTTTTCTGGTATTGGAATGTACCAAACCAACTCATTGATCAGATATCATGTTTTATTTTCATCTTAAAGTATGTATGACAGGTTTTTATGATTTTCAAATTTGGTAGAAAAACACCTGTTTAAATATAAATTATAGTTTTGCACCTATAAAGAAGCAATTTGTGAAGAAAAGTTACAAGAAAATGACGGGAAATAATAGGAAAAAGTTCTGTTTTGAAGAATGCCATATTGATGACATCACACAAGGGAGATTCTATCCAAAAGTTTGGTATCATTTTCACACAAACACAATTTTTGATACTAAAACATTATCTCAACAAAATAGAGTTTTGGCCCAGTGTAGAACATGGTTGCTAGATAACAGAGAATTTCCTAGCATGATGTCATGATTTCCAACCAGGAAGTAAAATTTGGCCACACTGAGAAAAGATTTTTAGCCAAATCTCAAATATAATGGTCTTATCTGTGTTTTAGTAAAATGAGTAGTCTAACCTGTTCTGCACCGTTTAACTGACTATGGGGCTGTATGCAGATGCTAGAAACTTCATTTGCACCTTTCGAGTGGAAAATACAATAGGGTCTCCTCTGGGGCCATTTACATGCTTCTTTATAGACGAGCCTGTTGTCTTTCACTCCAGTCATCTCTGCTCATCACACGCGAGCTGCAAGGAGAGGTCTGGGTCCTGGACTGCACTGAAAATTACATTCCAAATCTCAGTAGGTCTGTCCTCTCTGAAAACTAAAATTAAAACAGACCAGAATAATAATCATAATACTGAATATTGTATTAATATCAAACTGGTCTGAAGCTGAAGCTACCCTGAAGCCAAGTAACTGTATTAGATCAGATGGAAAAAATGCAAAAAAAAAAAACCTCAACCCAAACTGTGATTCATGTTTCATTTCAGATTCAAAAAGCCATTCTGATTTGATTGTGCAGTGTGCTGAGGTCATGGCTATTTTCCTCTTTATTTTAACTATGATTATCTAGGAATTATCAGTTTTTAAACACCAAATGGTGGTTTATTTAATCTGCTTCATTATCTTTATCTTTTTGTCAATGCCACAAACCTTCAGAAATAGATTAGAGAATAATTTATGTGGCCAAGGTTGTAGTACATGGCTCTGGGCTTTCCAGGAAATCCTGAGAAAATATCTGCAGGGAGTTTTGTTTAGCAAATGAGCCTTTTCAGTGGTTTGCAAATAAAATTCCTCGCACCAAGTGAACGGCGGATCATGTGGTTTGTTTTTGTCACAGACACCTCCGGAGTTGTGTTCGATACTCGCTCCAAGATGGTCATGTCCCAGGGAGGAACAGCGGAGAGGATGAAGGAGAAGGTGAGATGGACACTGTATTCATGAGCTTCAGATTACTGTTTATAGATGCCTTTTTGAGGACTTTTGATGTGCCTGTAAACAGATATTGCATGAAATGTGAATACACCATAAAACTAACCGCAAAAGTGCAGTAATATCCCTTTACTTACTTGGACTTAAACAAAGGTTATTGATTCACAAGGGAAATTGTTGAGACACAGAAGTTCACACATCACAATATATTCTATAACAACGAAGAGTAAAAAGAGAAGAGTAAAAATGGTAAGCAAGCATAGAGACAGCAAGAAACTGCTGTCAAATAAGACATAATTATATACATGTATATATACTAATAAAATGTAAAAATATAGTAATATAAATATGTTTTTGGCATATAAAAGAGGTCGTAATGAGAAACAGTACAAAGATTAAATAATGATTGACAGGATTTAGGGTTATCTGTTACGTAGGGTGAGTTCTTTACACAATTGTTTGAAAGATTACACACAAGACATTCCTGTTCATTTTATTTATCAGTTTTTTCTTATACTTTTAGCTATAGATTATATACAATATTAGGACCTAACGATTTGGGAAAATGTATATCTGCGATTTTTCAGATAAGCATTGCAATTGTGATTAATAGGATTCTGTCCAAAGAATTTACAAAAAAATGAAATATGAACTGAGAAACAGTATAAATTAGGGACGGAACAATTCTCAAAAAAAAAGATTAAATTGTTCGATTCTGGTGTTTCTGTTGGATTCAGTATCAAGATTCTCACGTGTCCCTCCATGCTGCTTTATTTTTTAATTCAATGTTAATAGCATATGTTGTGTTTTTAAGATGATAAAAAATGTTAATTTAAAAAAGTTATCAAAATCGAAGAGAATCAAAAATCGGGAGTCCAAAATTAAACTTTAATCAAATCCTCACTTAAGTGAATCGTCCCATCCCTAGTATAAATATATTGTTTGTGGTGGAAATCATTGTATTTCAAAACTAGAAAAGCACTCAGAGAGCGCAGACCTCCGCCAAGCCCCATTTAACGCAATGCTAATGAAATTTTCAAAGTGATCCAGAGTCCAGGATTTCTTCTGGATCATCACCAAAATTTTATCATCTGTTGGATGATAAAATTTCCTGAAATTTTCATCAAGATCCATCCATAACTTTTTGAGTTATCTTGCTAACTAACAAACAGACAGACAGACAGACTCAGGCGAAAACATAACCTCCTTGGCGGAGGTAATAATGTGATTTACTCTTTGCATTTACCTGAGGAAGGTCAGAATGAAATTATGAAATTAAAGTGAAGAAAGAGTTGAGTCAATGTGCAGGAGTCTTAAAAATGTTTTCAGCTCAAGAAAAACAATTACAATTCTTCCAACTCTACGTATTGGCCATCTATTCCAAGGTTGAGGATTAAATCTATTCCAAGGTGCACAACAGTCTCTAGTCTCTAGTCTCTAAAGTCTGAACATTGTTAAATACACACTGTGCATTGTATGGTTAAGTCACTACACTATTGTTTTGTGTTGTATTACGTTGCTTGACAGATGCATGGTCATGTTTTTCCTGGTAAATATTTTGGTGACATTTTAAGCCGGAATGGAACTATTTTCTATCTTCATTTCTGAAACTTGATCCCTCTAAGGCTGCGAGATTAACCAAACAAAAACACAATTGGACTGCATGCAATTGAAGTACATCTCATCATATTTTGCCTAAAAATTGTTAACCTTGTAAACTGTTAACTTGAAAACTACCACTACATGACATCTCAAGGTGGAAGAGAGCATTTTGAGCTTTGCTGATGTAGACAGACTAATAAACCAGGATTACTCAAACGTGTGAATGAAACAAGGCACAACAGGTATGTTTTAGCAGAGGTAACAACATTATAACACATTTAGTCACAACGCTTGCCAGAAAAATCACATTTAGTTATGTTTCCTAGACCGTTCAGTCCTGCTTGTTACAGTAAAGCTGTCACTTCAGGCGGGTTGTTTGTGAAGACCTGAGACATTTAAACCTGTTTGTTTTTTGTCTGTGCAGATCAGCGCCGTCAGAGCCGTCGTTCCCAACAAAAGTAACAATGAGATAGTACTGGTGCTGCAGCACTTTGAGAACTCTGTGGACAAAGCAGTGCAGGCCTTTTTAGAAGGTGAGACAAGTGATACTGTACACTGTATACAGGGAAAATAAGACCGCAATTTAATGGGACATAATGCTTGAAATACACAAGGACATTTAAAGCATTAAATTGCAACTGAGGTTTTCACAATCAAATTATGATGAGAAATTAAACCATTTAAAGGAACTGTGTGTATTCTGCACTCTTACAGTTTAAAAGGTTACTACAATCGCAGCTGAACTGCATACATTAATTGATGCAGTGACGTCATGCTGGCAGTGTTCTACATGTATCTCTGTTGTGGAACATTCACTAGTTACCATGGTGACTCGATGCACACGCTGCCTGATGAGTTTTAAGAAAAAGTTTTAGGTTTAAACCAACTTTATCTCTTGGCAACCCAAATGAGAGACTCATGTGAGGCTTCAACTTGCATCAACTTGAGAACCAAAACATTAAATTATAACAGAAACAACTTGGCCATCGTCTCCAATATGTTTGTAATTAAGATTAAATCAGCATTCGATTATTTTTAATTTGTAAAAGCTATATTTGATTTGAACATATTATACATTGGATCTGGAGAGGGTTCATGTTTAAAATCTGATTAATTGCACACTCCCACAAAGCTATAGTTAGATTAGACGTGGCTCGTACATGTTTTACTGTTGTCCGCCCTGTATTCCCGACAGCAGCTTTTAACGTGACCTTGGTACAGTCTTGCAGCGTGCCATAGTTTGCATTCAGAGTTCTTCACGTCACAGAAATGCCTTGAGTTTGACGAGTTATTTTTAGCACAAAAGAACGTCAGAAGGATTCTAAAAACACCTCGGGCTTTTGTGATGGAGGCTGATTATTGCGTGTTTGAACTGTGAGTTTGTTGTGGTTTTGCAGGCAGTGCAGCGGAGATCCTGAAAGAGTGGAATGTTACAGGCAAAAAGAAGGTAAGTGCAAATAGTGCAAAAATCAAATGCAGATAACTTAAAGGTGCTGTACCAGATTGAGAGTTTTGCAGCCATGGTAAAGCCATGGTACAGCAACAACTAGTATGCTAATGACACACTATGGATGACATAGTTTGACCTCAAGAGCTGCTAATATATCTGTATCTGAGGTTTTGTTCAAATATATTGGGGAAAAAATGTGCACAGGGACTAAATATGTTTTTTCTAATTATTACTTAGTTTGGTGGGTAACAGTAGTGTGTGTCAAGTGTCAGTTTCTGAATATTTTACTGGAAAGAAAAACTAGGAAGTAGGAAGTAGTGCTGAATTCTAGAAAGGAATTTATGAACTGGGGAAAAAATTCAACAAAATTCCCAAACTGGTTTCTTCGGTTAAAATATAAATCATGATTACATAAGCATCCATAAATAGGTGTTAACAAAAACTTGTATTTAAACAATACACAAAATTATTTATGCACAAAGAAGTCTTTTTTCTGACAGTTAAACTTTCATTTAGCAAAATAAAGGTGTTGTATTTTTACACATTTTTATTCATTGAGTAAATTGTGTATGGTTGCAAAATTACTTCTAAATCCAACCAGTAAGTAAAAAACTTGTACAAAAATCTTACATAGTTTTCCCGTTTTTAAATATATTATTAACTATGTTTTGATGAATTTAGTTGTCTAATCTGACATATCCACTTGAAAGTAATCCATTCCTAAAAAACAGTTATTGTGAATTATAGTTAGTTAGTAAAGTTATTGTACTAAAGGGGACTGATTGCTACACTGAATGTCTCTAACCACTCTTCACACATTTTCACACTGTTTGTTGATGAATGATGAAGCCTACCCACGCGCATACATTAAGGTTTGAAAGGGTAACGACACAATAAGAATAGCTTCTGTCCTTTGTGTGTGTGTGTGTGTTTGTGTGTGTACACACACGTGTAGGTAAGTAATAAAGCAGAAGAGATGTAAGAGGGTAAGGGTTGGAGGGAAAACAAAAAAAAGGTAAAAATTGTTTTATTTTTTTTTTTATTTTTTCCTCCTTTCCCACATTCCTTCTCTTCCTCTCCTTTCATTACCCCTTTTTTCCTTTGTTATGAATTAATTTAATTATTTAATTAATTAGTCATTGCATTTATATTTACTGTCAGATAATGTCAGCACAGCTTAAGGCTTTATGTGGCTTTATTCCTGGTCCATCAGAATTTTTTTCTTACCAACTCTAAAATCCCTATAATTTAAAATTGAGCTGGTGGACAGGTCAGGATTCCTTTGTGTAATTTGCTCTTTTAAGATTGCAGATTTGTCGACCTTGTTTATTTTTAATATCTTATTAATTATTCATTCTTATTAATTATTGGACCTTCACATAAAACAAAAAATGGCACAAAGTTCAGCATCTTCTGTCAGTATAAATAAACAAAAATTGACATTTTTTAGTGTATCCTCACAAAGCTGCCTTATTCAACACCAAAGACGTGATTGCTGTCATGTGAGACGATTTTAAAACATGACATTAGTCTTGCAACCCCTAATTTTAAGGTTCAGCATTTGTGGATTTCCATTTTGGATATTTCCAAAAACAGTAAATCTCCCATAGAGTTCAAGAGGCCCTTGCCCACCGTCTGAGATCATGACGTGAACACAACCCCTTAAGAATTGTTTTAATTGAAATGGGAAACTGAAGTCTGTATTGTCTCTTGTTGTTGCTGATTGGAACATAGATAATGAACAAGCAGCATGAAATTGATCTGTGCAGCAAGTAAAAATATGCAGGTGGTCTAGTCCGGTCTAGTCTGGGTTAGTCCGGGTCTAGTCCAGGCTAATTCAGGCTAGTTCAAGTTTGGTGTGCAGTACAGGAAGAAAAACTTGCCCAGGTTGTAGGTGGAGGCATACTGGTTTCATCTGGCTTTAGTTCAAGTTTAAATCAATTGACTATGCAAATGGCTTCTATTTTTATTGTTATGTTTGTTTATTTATTATGTTTCAAAAGAATCTATGGGTGTCAAGTTACATTTTAGTCCAGACTTAGTCCACATTTAAAGGTACACTATGTAACTTTTCCTTGTTACTGTTTTGACTGTAATGTTCCATGGTACGATATAAACCGTACCTAACATGCTATTAAATTACAGATGTTTTTGTTACTGTCTACTGCTTATCTCTATGGAGATGGATAAGGTGATAATGCCATTCTCTGGAATATTTTAGGCAAAGTAAAAAAAAAAAAAAAAATTTCATGGAGAAGCAAGCCCTCTACCAGAGAAGTTACATAATGCACATTAAATTTCAGGTGCTATTCAGGTTTAAACCGTTCCTTAAAGCTCATTCTGGGCTTTTCTGGACCTGCTCCGGTAGTTTCCACGGTGACTAAACAAAGGAACTGACATTAAGTAAACCACTGAAAGTAAGCCAGTCTCCACCAAACGAGCCCGGTTTATGGGAGTAGTAACATTTCTGGAACTGTTCTCTGGTTCAGGTTCTGATTTAGTTCAGGTTTAGTCCGTTTTATCAAGGTTACATTACTGTCTTATTTAAATTAATTTGCTTTTTTTTAATCCGTTTCAGCCCAAGAAGAAAAAGAAGCCAAAACCTGCAGAGCAGGCAGAGGCAGCGGAGGTGTCTGCAGCAGATGGCGCTGTGGAGCCGGGCGACAAGATGAACGGTTTCCATGGTAACGGGTCGGTCCTGGACGAATCCCTGGACTCTCTGAGCGAGCAGCTGGACTCCGCCTCTCTCGATGCAGCTGAACTTGACTCAGAGCCCACCACCTCTGAAAACACAGGTGAGGGTCGTGTGCAAACTGTGTGGAGTCATTAGGCTTTCAAAAAATAGTCCGGTAGCTACGATTGTCACGCTAATTACTATATTGACTTTAGGGCTGCAACTAATGATTATATTAGTAGTCGAGTAATCAAACAGCTACATACCATATTTAGATCAGTTTTGTCTTGTTTTAGTTTAGATTCAAGGAAATGTATGCCGTTTTCAGTCTCTCTCTGTGCGTTAAGATCATTGTGTCAGTGGCTTATTGTTTATTTATTATCTTTTAGCTTTTTTTTAGTCATATAGTCATATTGCCCTACTCAACTGGCTGACCAAGCTACAGAAATAAAGCAAAGGTCATGGTCTATATGTTCCCTCTGATTTTGCACACAATATTATAATATTGACACAGTATTATTGAAGTATTGCCAATTTAATTATAACGTAATTTCCTGTAATATCAAATGTGTAAGTAGTGTTGAATATTAAAATTCCTCACATTATTTTGATAAAAAGTAATAGGCTCGATATAATGCTGCTCCTTTGGCTGTAATCTTCCATGTATCTTCAACTTATCTATAGCCATAGAGTATGGTTTTAACTTTCTGTTTCCTTGGAATCGTGCAGGTGATGTGCCAATTCCAGAAAATTGCATACTGTGCTTTTAATGTGATGTGTTTTTTTTTTTTTTGTTTTTTTTTTTAGTATTGATACTTGCTCAAATGTCTTTATACTAGTTTTAGTATAAATAGCAATCAGTCATTTTTGATATTTTGACAATTCTATGTTTGATACAATGTGTTTTTGTCACAGGTGCAGAAGCAGAGAGTCAGAGCAGTGCTCCAAGTCCCGCTTTGTGTGTTCAGGAGAGAAGAAATCACCAGAGTCTTCGCGGAAACAAGCCTAGACAGAGACCTGCTCCCTCCTCACACACCCCCTCCTCCATCCCCACAGATGACTGTCAACAAGGAACCAAGAAAATAGGTCCGAACTAACTTCAAATAACTTACAATATTAGTTATATGTACCTTTATGACTTTTAACTCATTATGGACGAGAGATGTGTTATTGTTTGTAACACTCATTACTGGATGAAGACTGATTTATTAGTTTAAAAATACCTCCTACAATTAAGTCAAATATACCATTGCAGTACCTGATTTTCATTTTACTGACATCAAAGCCTTATCACATAACTTTTTTGCCATAAAATTGTGCTTCCTCCTGTTCATCATCTTGAAAATGTTGTTCCTTTGGCTGTAATATTCCAGTGTGGCATAAATCATACCTATCTCCAAGGAATCATGAAAGTTATGCACTGGTGCTTTAAGAACTTTTATTTTTGTAAATATCCAAACACAAAAGGCCATATTAAATATGTCTTAATTGTCTTTTTACTTCGTAACAATAGTTTGTTTTTGCTATCCATTTTTGCTGAGTTGTTTGTCCTCTGTCCCACATTTTCTGTCACAAACACACTCATTCATACATGAGCGTACACACATTAAGCAAGGTGGGTGAAGTTCTGATGGGTTCAGTAATTATAGCTGATTTAACCAGAATCCAGATCAAAATGCAGTCTGACAGTTACTAGACCCCACTGAATTCTGACCCATCTTCAGTCTAAACAGTCTTTTCAGAATGTTTTGACACAACATTTTATATTTATTCATGATTACATTATCTTAAATACTGACTGCTTTCTGTCCCCATAGCTTCTACCATTGACCGCTCTGTGAAGGACTTGCAGCGGTGCACGGCGTCGCTCACTCGGTACAGGATGGTGGTGAAGGAGGAGATGGACTCTTCTATCAAGAGAATGAAGCAGACGTTTGCAGAACTCCAGAGCTGGTGAGTTTGTGTCTGATCACCTGTGGAATTGACTTGTCACCATAATTACTATGTCAACTTACTGTATAGTCTGTTTTTTTTGTCTTTCTACCATGTTGTATCCTTCATCAAAAACATCGTGAAGAGGGTTTAGATGCCATTCATGCATGTTTCAGTAATTTAGCGATCTCCATCCCTATTCAAACCCTACTTACAGTTGGCTGTAAGATTCTGTCCAATGCTCAGCCCAGAAGCATACGTCACCCATGCCCCCACGCGACAATTGTCCATAAATGTACAAAAACATGATTCAGAGCACAGCAATTTCACAAACCTGATGCAATGTGCAATAGTCAGCGACATGCATGCTGATTGTGTTGTGATAAATTGATAGATGATTGTGACTTGGTGTGGATAGCAAAGGGCGGAAGGCTCAGAGTGAAACAAGACATGTTAATACTTTATTTTTGGCTAATATAGCATTTTCACAAGAATAAAAGGTTACAAGGTGATCTAAATATGTTATGTGTTAGCAGTTAATACCTCATAGAAGTAAAATACCCCCTTTTTAATGTATTATAGACACAAACTACTAAAAAAACCGATTACATGTTCATGTTTTTAACTACTAGTGTATTATACGTTTAGATTTTTGGGAATAATCCTACTTTGTTTTTTTGTTTTTTTTTCAATTTTATTGTTTGTCTATATTTTTTAAGCAGTACATGACCCTTCAAAATTTGTTATCGAGACTACTGTGGCAGTGCCCTAAAGTCAACATAATAAAAATAGTTTATCATTGTGTGCAGTTTCACCTGTGTAACATGAGTGTACAGCCTTCAGTAAAAAGCCATTTGTTTACACTTGACTTCATTGTACTGAACTATAATAATAATGAGACACTCAAACTCCCTTTACATGTCATGTAATATTTTTCACTTGGTGTACTCTGTGGTAAGCCAGTTCTGTAGCCACAACTGTCTTGTTGTAGACTGATGGGAGCCTGGCCACAAATCGGCTCCCTCTGTTCAGCACCAATAACTCACTCACTCATTCACCCACAAACCACATTCAAACATGAACAAGATAGGGGAAGTGTCTTGCCTAAGGACACAATGGAAGGATACTGATCAACTTTTACTGGTCAAAACTACCATCCTTTTGGTCTTTGGTCTTTTGGCAAGATGCCAGTTCAGTTTTCTACGTGGAGAACATTACATTGTTTTTAAAGGGGCACTATAACTTTTGTGGTGGAGGGTCTGCCTGCTTGTCTCCAGGAAGATGTTATTGAGTTGCCTGAAATGTTCTACAGTATGACATTTAACGTGCCATTCTTGCGTTTATCCAAACAACCTAAAAACATGCATTTTTATTGACTTACCTATTCACAGGTCTGACCTGTAACTTTGTCTGGTGTCACCAAAACAAAATGATAATATCTCCATGGTGACAAGAAGGTGGCAGGCCCTCCATCAGAAAATGTTATAATGCACCATTAAAGCCCCAGTATGTCATTTTTTTGCCAGAAAATACTCAATTAAAACCATGTTTTTTCCCATTTTGGTTGTTAAAAAAAACAAAAAAAAAAACAACAACATTGTATTCTTACTATGAGCTGACTTGCATCTTCACAAACATGAATGTTATTTGCGCTGGACTGGAGGAGGGCTTCCACCTGCTTGTTTCTGTGGAAATGGCTATAATATTCTACAGTAATGGCATAAAATGTATTTATCTCTGGAGAATGTTCTGAAGTATGGTTCTAACTTTGTATTTCCTTGGAATCATGCAGATAACGTGCCACCTCCAGAAAGTTGCATACTGTACCTTTTTAAATATCGTATGCTGTGTGTCCAAGAGTGGACAACAACCATTCTAAAACTTAATTCTCTTTTTTTCCCCAGTTTAATGGACAGAGAAGTCACCCTTTTGGCAGAAATGGACAAAGTTAAAGCTGAATCCAGTGAGTACTTTATATATAAGGACTTGAGTGCGTGAGTGTGTGAGTGCATAGTACATACCACCCGTGAGCCATAACCTGAACACCTGACAGAGCTGCAGAATCTGACCTAAATCACACACTGAGGCTCCGAGGCACACAGAGCAGGCAGAGATTGTTGTGGAACAGCTAGTCCCAGTTTCCTTCCCAGCTGCAGCCGTGCCCCCAGGCTACTGCTGTGTACAGAATGGAAAAAATGACTTAGACATATGTTTTAAGTTGAGATTTCCTTTGGTATAAGTAAATTAAAATGATGCAAGTTTTAATGCATTGCATTGAAATATTAATGGTAACATTTATCAAATAACAAACACCACAATTATTTAAGTTCTGCAAACAACAAAATCCTGTCTTATTTATGGGTGAAAGATTATCAGCTGTCTTGCTGTTGTGTCTGACAACATCTGTATATATACAGATATCCATATCAATCAAGGCGCAAAAATTTATAGTTGAAGGGCCCATATTATGCCAACACTCTGTTTCACCTTGTGATGTCATGTGGTAATACAGGAATTGCCCCACTGTGTGTTAAAATCCATAAAACTTCACTGGAATCATTTGGATAATTTCAGCCCTGGAATTTGCAGTCTCTACTGAACCAAAGGTAAAAGGTAGCTATTAACATGAAAACTGCCGCTTTATGACATCACAAGGAGGAACAGAGTATTTTTGAGCTTTGGAGATGTAGACGGACTAATAATAAAGGGATTCTGATGAGGTTTAAAGCTGGCTTAAAGCTCAGAAGAGTAAATTTTGTGTAATATAGGACCTTTAAGTTCACAAATGAACTTTTTAAAAATATATTGAGAAATTGTCATGTCTGTCAGATGTATTTGTTATACTTTTAGTTCTTAATTCCTATTTTTTCTATTTTTCATTTGAAATAGAAAAAAAATCTTTTTGAGAAACGTATACAAGTATTTAATTTCATACTAAATTATGTCAGTGAATGTAAGAACCGCATTTACTTTCTTCACGCAAGTAGAAAATAATGTATTGAACTCAAACCAAATACATCTTGTCAAACCCCTTATATTATTCTGATTATAAGTCATTTTGACTAATGTAGATTCCTCGTTTCACAGTGCAGCAGTGTGTAACATGACAGAGCAGGACTGCATAGTTTCTACAACTAGGCCAGTCTGTCTCTCTTTAACCCCCCCCAATTCCATCTGTCTCCACACTCTCCCTCTCTCTCCTTCTCTCTCCCTCATACCCCCTCTCTCTCTCTCTCTCTCTCTCTCTCTCTCTCTCTCTCTCTCTCTCTCTCTCTCTCTCTCTTATCCTCTCTCCCTTGCTCTCTCGTCTCTCTCTCTCTCTCTCTCTCTCTCTTATCCTCTCTCCCTTGCTCTCTCGTCTCTCTCTCTCTCTCTCTCTCTTATCCTCTCTCCTCTCTCCCTTGCTCCCTCTTACCCGCTCTCTCGTCTCTCTCTTTCCATCTTACCCCTCTTTCTCTTTTCCTCTGTCTTACCCCCCTTTCTCTCTTTTATCCTCTTTCCTCTCTCTCTCCCTATCTCCCTTGCCCCTGCCCCCTTTCTCTCCTTTCTCACCCCTCTCTCCCCCCTGTGCTCTGTGGAGTGTTCTGTGCTGAAAAGTGAATAGTGTCAGGTGTCAGGGGAGACTCCAGGCTGTTTTTATGAACATGTGCTCAGATTTGAAAATGGACCAAAAGTTTTACAACTTCAAAACAACATTTTTCAAAATAACCATGTGTCTTGTAAGACTGATTTGATACAGATATTTGATATTGAGTGGTGCTTGTTGTCATGGCTTACCTGGAGTTTTCACAGCATGGCATTAAACAAGAAGTGGGTGATGTCACTAAGCCAAGTTACAGGTCATCTGTGGAGAGGCGATTCTGATAACTTTTTTTCTTGCAATATAAATACCTAAATACATTTTAATTGAATAAATGCAAGATGAATAAAGTTTAAAGCCATACTATGGAACATTTCAAGACATAGAAATGACAACCGCATGGAGACAAGCATGTAACAAACCCCACCAACATGAAAATTGCTTTTGTTTTTATTTAATTTTTTGTATGATTTCTTTGGCTGCAACTCTGGATATTGTGATCCCTGATATGGCATTGATTATATAAGTGATACAGTATATGAGATTAGAGCTGTTAAAATCAGCTGTGCTTTAGCTGATAACAGATTTGACCTTTATAATCAGATACTTCACTGTTGTTTTAACCTGCTGAATCTGATTTGTTGTCAATATGCTCTGATTTGTGTCTAGTGTCAAAAGGCTTTTTCCATGAAGCTTTTATCTGCTGTTTTATCTTTGACCTGTATTTGGCTACAGTGCTGAGTCAGGTGAACTTTGTACTTGACAGCCGGTAAGGCAAAATGCTGCATGAGAAATTAAACAACCAATAACTTGTAGCGATAAATAAGAAGTGCATAATGTAAACCAGCTGCTGTTTCTGTGAAACAAAAGTAGCAATGTCATGATGTCAAATTAGTCGTTAGTCTTTCATTTTAGCATTGTTTCGTACTATTTATCAAGAATTTCACTGCAATTTTCTCAAGTCTATGCAAAAAAATAACTGATATCTAGGGTAGAGATGGCCTGGTAGAGGATATTAAAACCAGGTAGTGGATGTGCTTGTTGTCAATTCAGATGGTATGAGTTGAGGAAAGTAATCAAAATTGTGCTTGCATATCAGCCATTGGTTTCTCTGGATTGGCATTGACCATGAAAAAACCCATGTAATTCCCTCTAATGTCAAATAACAGAAATAATTCACATTTCATCCTCCAAAGTCTGAACTCTGCTCTTAACCCCATGATTGTCTGTGTGGACCATTCTATGAAAAAGACCCAAGCTGATCATTAACTGTTTCAAATGATTAGATCATATTTGATTTATTTCACAGCTCTTCTGAAAGCCCTTATGTATTTCAGAGTTTAATTGATTCATGCATTCAAGCACAATATGCTTTGTTTAACAGAGTGCCATAATTTAAAAATATCTTCCAAGTGATCTTGCTACCTCCCAGCACAGTGCCTCTTGACTCTCATACGTAGTTGCTTCTAAACATCTTGTGGCTGTATTGTGTTTGAGAGTCATGTTTTACTATTTTTTTGAATTTCTGAGTTGCATTTTGTCTTTTGTTGCAGTGATGATTTTGGACGCACGGCAGAAGAGAGCAGAGGAGCTCAGACGACTCACAGACAAGTCAGCCTCGATGTCAGAGGAGCAGCTCACTGAACTACGCGCAGATATCAAGGTGAGACACAGAGCCTGGTTCATATGGTTATCGTTATGGGTATTATTTATTTTAAAAAATCTATATTATTTAGATGTGTGGATATCTGAGAACTATTGAGTTCAGGGCAAAACATCTTATTCAATAAGACCCTTATTAGTAAGCTAATGGCTACAAGTTGTCTGTAGTCTATACAGCCAAATTCAAGCTTTTATAATTATAACTTGCCTTTTAGCCCCCTCTGCTGGAGGTTTGGTTGATGCAAACATAAGGCCTCAGATACAGTACATTCATTTCAATTAGTTAATTAAAATTGATTTGGAATGGTTTGCCACTTGCTTGTCTCCGTGGAGCTGTAATTCCTTTGCCTAGAATGCTCCACAGTATGGCATTAAACTTGACAATCTTGCATTTATTTCATTACAAGTGTTTATATTACTAAATGAATACCTGCATCCGTACCACCTACCACCTTGTTTTTTCACAGAGCTGACTTGTGACTTGACCTGGTGATGTCACCTGCTTGTCTCTATGGAAATTAACTAGGTTATCACCATATTGTGGAACTTTCAAAGTAATAAGTGATTTCAATGGGGACCAGCAGGTCCCCAGAAGTTACATAGTGCACCTTTTTAAATAAAAAAAGACCAAGGCTGGGGTGTTTCCAGTTTAAATATGAGGTGACTTTCATTGACACAGACACATTCTTAACCCAATAATGTTTTCTTTCAGCACTTTGTGAGTGAACGAAAATACGATGAAGATCTGGGGAAGGCTGTTCGATTCACCTTTGACCTTGAGCCATTAAAGACGAGCATCACAGGGTTTGGATCAGGTACAATCATAGATTGTATATATCAATGGACATGGCAAGCACTCTTGCCGCCGTGTTCCAAATGGGAAGTGATCATGTCCACTCCATTGACTCAATCGACTCTGGCTCCAGTTCAGTTTACACAGGAAAATTGTCACCCCTCTCTCTGCAACTGCTGCAGTGAGATTTGTCATTTTGGTCTTAAAATGTTTGTCTTAACCCACTCTACATGATCCTGTTATTTTATTTGGTAATTGTGTCCTTAAATGAAGATATGAACATTAATAACAGACAAATCAGCTGCCTCCTCTTGCTGAGGTCACTCTCTCTCTCTCTGTGTGTCTCTCTCTCTCTCTCTCTCTCTCTCTCTCTCTCTCTCTCTCTCTCTCTGTCTCTCTCTCTGTCTCTCTCTCTGTCTCTCTCTCTCTCTCTCCTGTCTCTATCTATTCATCTGTCTATCAGATTCTGAGCTAAACTAAAACTATTATCAAAATGAGATGTAAACCTGAGCAGGTATCAGTTCTGACACAATCACATAAATGACACCAAAACCACTGTTGTCTGTTCTTGTGTGTGCAGTGTACCATCCAAACACAGGGTACTCAAACAGGTCTCGCTGTAGCTCCACCTCCTCCTCTGTGACCACCCCACAAGAAACTCCGCCCCCTCCGCAGACCCAGAACACTTCTACTGAACCACGGCCCCCTCCCACCAAACAGGTCAGTTTATCTGTATTTTAATTTTTTAAATTTAATGCATTATTTCACATCTCATATACTGAAGAAGTTGTTTTTCTAAAGTACCATTTTGTTCAAGTCTGCCTGGCGTTCCAAGCTTTATTGCTTCTATTATTGGAGCTCAAGCAAGCTGGTTGTTTTTGATTTGCACAACTTTAAGAGTGAGTGTAGCTTTGCTAACAATATGAACAATGATGATAGCTGGATACGTTTAATGCAATACTGTGCAACATTCAAAACAAAAACATGCCCATAGAGACACACTAGTGACATACCCTGTAGCAAAACAATTACCGTATACCTAATTTCCTCCACAAACAACAAAATATAATTCTGCATAAAAACTGCCAACAGTGTAGTTTAAATCTGTAAAAACAAACAAAAAGTAATGAAATGTGATTTTTGTATCAGTTTGTCAGTTCATAGTTGTTTTTGTCAACTCCTTTGGATGTGTTTAAAATGTGATCTTTGAAGAGAATCCTATTATTAAAACATGTATCGCAGATCTAATCACAGTCACAAAGCTTTTCAGAAAAATCTTAATTCTAAAGTTTTCCAAAATGGTTTTGTTCTTCAGATTTTCCAGGGGAACCGGCGCACGTTCCAGGGGCAGGGCTATCACTCGGGCGGGCAGCGGTACAATGGCAGCTCCTACCACAACCGCTACCACCATAGTCACCATAGAAACAACCAGGCCGACATCAACAACCAGACCTCACAGCAGCAGCACCCGCACAGCTCCAGAGGTCCACCCCACCCACCCTCCTCCTCGTCCTCCACCCACCACAACGGGCTGCCCCAAAGAACCCCCCGGATGCACTGCCCATGACAACGGAGAACCAACCGGAACCGTCCGCGAGGCCCCCGCTCCCGTCTCAATGAAGAATAGAATACAAGTTTACATATTTCCATTAACGGAGCTGTAGTGCCACTTCTACACTGCAAAATGATACAATATGTAGGATGGCTTAAAATTATGTGAATTCAATTTTGAAAAGTTTTGAGCAGGTTTCATTTATTTTCGTATTAACTAGATTATTAAACTTGATTAATCAGTGAATAAATAGGAATTAATTAAAATGACCAGCTTGAAATACATTGTAAAAATCTGCCAATGAGGTAACAAAATGTAATTTATTTCAAGTGCAATTTTCTAACCTCCTTTTGAAAAAAAAAGTTAATGAAATCATCTAATATCTTTCAAATTTTTTCTACCAGGTTGTGTATATTCACTTTTTAAGTTGCCAGAATAGCAAAATTCCACTTGTGGGGAAAAAAAAAAAAAGATAATTTTGGTTTGAAATAATACAAAACAAAAAATACATATATATTTAAATCTGTCAGAATTAGAAATGAAGAAGAAATCAAGTAACAATAATCAAGAAAAATAAATTCAAACTACTCAAAACTTCTCAAATTAAGACATTTTATTCAACTAATTGTAACTTGTTCAGATATGCCCTTATTGGCAGTGTCTCTACATTAGTTTGTTCATCCTTCGGACTTGAAAAGCTCTCACAATCCCTCGCTTTCTCTCCACTCATCTTTTCTTGAAAATGACCTATTCTATCTTTATCCCCCCCTTTGAGAAATCTCGCCACGCTTCTGTCCGTCAAATCTTCTCCCGCCTTTTAGAAAACCATTTGATCCGACTATAATATCAACTGCAACACTATTTGAAGTTTGCAAGTTTGCAGTACTTTTTGCTCTTCTTGCTTAATGTTCGCAGTCTCATTTTGTTGCATCCCTTTTTCTTAAATTCCCAAGACATTTCAGGTTTTTCACTACACGATTTAAAAGTATCTGGAAGTAACAACAAAATGGACACAACACTACAGGCTATTGTTAATCTTTGAACATATCAAATACACTGTAAGTTCGAGCTTGTTCTATGGCTGCTACGAAACCTAGAAACAAAGTGGGTATAGATTCATTATTGAAAAAGAGATTGCTTGGCCCTATAATTCTTGCCTTCCTATACTGGGGCCAATGTGGTGGTGGCTGTCGTGTTGTCTTGCTGGCTTGCTGTTCCTTTTCTAACCATCAGAGGGCTTGTTACCTTTTTTTGTAGAATATTGTTAAAATTTTCACAAAAAACTTGCCCAAGCGCTGTATCATAGCTGGAAATTTTGTCAGACAATTTTCTTCCATGTCTGTCCTTTATTTGAATATATATGCACTTAACATGGTATATATATGACTTGCTTGCCTTTAGTCACAGATTTCACTATTGCCTTTTTCTTATGACATGGATGTGAAAATATGGTACAGTTTTGTGTTGGCAATGCACAATTTATACTTTGTATGTTTGATAAAGCCTTCAAGACCCTTCCCTGCAACTGCGAAAAACTGAAAATCAACAAGTTACAATGGCTTAAATTCACAGTATCTAGAATTTTGAATTTGTTTTAAAAATGCACTATTAAACCTTTCTAGTGTGTAGAAAGGAGATGATATTGCTATGTCTGGCATGTTCGTCAGTACGGCATTTAATAGATCTCATTAACAAGTATTTTTATTGCTCAAAAATACCTTACAAACATGCATTCTTACTGTGAGCTATCTCGTCACTCCAGAAATCTGGTTTTTAACTTAGCCTGGTGGTTTGTATCCATGGATATAGACTTGTCTAATACTGCGGAACATTCTTGGCAAAGCAATAACATCTCCATGGAAACAAGCATGTGGCAGAAAAGTTAGTGCGTCTTTAATTGCAGTTTCTTCACATCAAAACTTCTTCTGAATTCAAGCCAGTTTAACTTGTAGATTTACACTTTTTTTTTTTTTGCAAAACTCCCCAACTTTTCTATTTAATATTTCACTTAATCTATGAACATAAAAGCGATCAAACTTTACTTAACAAATGCATCGTTAGCTGAAAATTGGCTTTTGAATGTGGCTGGTTCCATTGATTAGTGAACAAAACACTGGCCATTACCTCATTACAAATCATTTAATTGTGGTAGTTTAATTTTTTTTTTTTTTGCCATGAGGTTGCATAAAGGGACCCCTAGCAATGAATTCCTTAGTTTTTTGTAAATATGGAAAAGCTGTAGTGTACACTGTTGTTACATTATAGCTGCAACTTTAGTTCTTGGTCTTCCCTGTCGAATAGGGAAGGAATCTTTAGTTTTTTTTCCATCTGTACTTAAAAGCAGATTTTCATTTGTGACTAAATCTTTGCTACATGAAGTTAGTGGAAATTGTGGCAAGTTGGGAGATACTTTTCGTGATTATTTTTGCAGCCATAATATTGAGTATGTGCAGTTAATGGGATGTTGACTGTGTTATAGTTAGAATTATACAAGTGCTGGTTGAGGTTGGAAGTTGCTTGTAATCAGGGCTTTGTATTAACTGAGCTCATTTAGCCACTGTGGGTACTGTTTCTAAAAATACCACACATTTGGAATTGAATGTTGATTAATGATTTACCACTGAAAATGCATGCCTTATTTTTTTATTTGTATGTTTTAAGTTCAGTACAATTTTCCCCACATTAATATTTTCCTGTAGATGACAAATTATTTGACAAAAATGTTGAAAATCCACACCAATGATGAATGTTAGTTTTTTGTTCACAACGGCCTCTTTTTTATTTTGTTTATTAAATTGCACCATTAATAGCACAATTTTAATTTTTTTTTGTTCAACAGCAACAGCAATATAGTCTACTTTGTTGCTGGTTTAATTATGCGTAGAAATCCAATATGCTAAAACTGCTTGTGTGTTAATAGTTAAAATTGCAGTTTACCCACATTTAGCTGGTTAGCGATTGTTACCATCTAGCCCTAGATTATAATGTAACTCTCCTCACTGCATTGACTGACTTGGGCTGCATCCTATTTGTTCACATACCTCCTTGACTCCTCCGCTGTATGTCCTTCTATATAAAACCATTTGGAAACTTCTCATCTATGGCCATCTCTATTCTTTGTGTGGGGTTTACAACTAAGGAATCAAGGAGGCAAGTGATATGAATTGGACGCAGCCACTGGGGAATCCTCCAGCACTTCCTGTATTTCTGGGGTGTAAGAGGAACTCACAATTTGGCACTTTTCTTCCAGTACATGTGAAGTTAGTAAGTGCTGGAATTGAGATTTTAAGTTCGTTTTTCTGTTTTAGGTTTTTCTTTATTTTGATTTAAGCCAACCTTTTCTTTTTGACATTCCAAACATAGGGAATATTAGTTTTTCCACCAAAGAATATATTTCATTTTGTCTTGTTAAGCCTATTTTCTTATCAGTCTCTTCCTAATGGGATGCATTCACACTCTCTCCTTCCTAATTGTATTTGATTTCTTACTGTATAAACTTTATGTAGCTATATAATTTGTGCTCACATGGGGCATTTTGTATGTGATATTCATATTATTAGGCACAAAGGAGGTTGCAACATAGAATTAGTTAATTTTTTTTTCCCTATTTGAGCTCGTGTCCTTTTTCCAATCTTTCTGAGACAACTGTAAACTGAAGTGCCTTTCTTGTCTCCCACCAACTCATTTTGAAATGCCTCCACCAAAATATGGACCAAAGACATTCAAACCGTCCTTGAAACCCACTCTCTCTCCTCACAGAATGGCACACTTTTCATTTACTATAAATAAACTGTTTGCAATACACACTGGGATGTGGTCTTCTGTTATTGCAGTATATCTAAAGGGCCCATATCAACATTACCTCATCACAAACATACCAGGAGTTGTTTTGTTTCATTCACACGTGTTTAACACACAAACCCTGCATATTTAGGCTGAGTTCTTCTGTCAAACAGAAAACACTTTGTTCCACCTTGTGATGTTATGTGGCAATACAGGAAATGCTCCACTGTTTTTAAACCCCATACACCATAGCTAGAATCATTTGGCAATTTTAGGGCTGAAATGATCCAATCTACTAAACTAAAGGTAAAAGGTAGCTGTTGTCAGGAAGCTGTAGTTTTCAAGTTATCACAAGGTAGAACAAAACATTTGGAGCTTTTGAAATACAGATTAATAATAAAGGGTTACTCAAACATGTAAGAATGAAACAAAACACAACTCCAGGTATGTTTTAATGAGGTAAAAACATAACATGACTTAAAGCTTATGTGAGTCAATTTAGCATAACATAGAACCTTTAATTAATAGCTTGGAAGATAATTACGTTAATACTTGCACTTATATCTACTCGTCAATACCCAATCTCATCAGATCTCAGAAGTTAAGCAGAGTTGGTACTGGTTCGTACTTGGATGGGAGACTGCTAGGAATTCCAAGTGCCATAGTGGGACAGCAGTGGTGTGGAAACAGTTGCTGTGTCCTTAGGCAAGACACGTCACTCACCTTGCCTAGTATGAATGGAGTGTGTCTAAGATAAGAAATGTTACAGTCCCACCTTGCATGAAGGGCAAGGTCCACAAATATGACATACAGTACAGCAGACACAAAGGTACTCCAGCTGCATTAAAAAGTTCTTTAATGTATAAAGCGGGACTAGCCTACGTGTTTCGGCCGTGTATGACAGGTCACGTTATCAAATAGACAAAGGACCAATAACAAACGTTGCGATATGGCATGATCTAGAAAATACCCAAGTAGTAATAATAATATATAATTTAGTCATATAGTACTATACTATACATAGCCGGAACATGTTAAGAGGAAATATTCCAACCAGGACTTAAATTTTTAGTTATTTTATTATTTATTACAACCACAGAACATGATAGAAAATACAATTCATATTAAAAAATGAACACAAAATTGTATAAACTGTACATGTGACCAAAACTAAAGTTTTTCTCCTAGACTGTATGGAAATATAGAGCTGCCCACTGAGTAAAACACATAATGTCACATTATTAGAAAATATGAAATAATTACATTTTACTTGGTTCTAACTGAGCATCAAATTACAAGATACTGGTAATACACACATAGCTAACAGATGTGTCAGTTTCCTTACAGTGTTACAGCCTTAATCTGTTGAATAACGTACCAGGAATGTCAATATGATTTGGTTAAAGGGCCCATATTAGCCTATTTTCTGAAGTTATAATATTGTTTCTTCATCAAAAATCTACCTGGAGTTGTGTTTTGTGTCATTCACACGTTTGAATAACCCTTTACTATTCTGTCTACATCTCCAAAGCTCAAAATACCTTCTTCCACCTTGTGATGTCATGAAGTGGTAGTTTTCAAGTTCAACTTTTACTTTTTGTTCAGCAGAGACTGGCAATTCCAGGGCTGAAATTATGCAAATGATTCTAGTAAAGGTGTATAAAGTTTAAAAAAATAGTGAAGCACTTCCTGTATTAACACATGGAACAGAGTTTTTTTCAGTTTGAGAAAAGAGCGCGAGACTGGAATTGCCAGTCTCTGCTGAACAAAAAGTAAAAGTTGAACTTGAAAACTACCACTTCATTACATCACAAGGTGGAAGAAGGTATTTTTCAGCTTTGGAGGTGTAGACAGACTAATAATAAAGGATTACTTAAACATGTGTGAATGAAACAAAACACAACTCCAGGTATGTTTTGAGGAGGTAACAACATCTTAACATGGTTTAAACTTGCATAATATAGGACCTTTAAACAATACTCAAGGTTATTTTCATAATTGTAAGAATTAAACATATTATTATGACAATTTCAGAAGCTAATTTCAATTTAATCTTTACTTATCTGGCTGTTTGTCACATTCAGAAAGTTTGATTTCATAAAGGTGGTCACATGCTAGAGGAATGGTGGTCTGACTATTGACATTGTGAATGAAAGAAAATTACTGCCTGACCAGCCAGTCCCTTCTGCATTCTGTTCAAATCCAAAAGGGACCATAGAGCATGAAAAACCTCCATCCAAACTTGAGACGACCAATCACAGCCACTAAATTGTGTCACATGTCTCTCAAATGAGGAAGACATTTCCTCTTAAAAATTCTCATTACATTCACATAACAAAATATATCACTTCTTGAGATAAGTAATAGTTTTAGAAGAGAAAATCCACGCTGTTTTTCAGTTCTCTGTTGTTTTTTCTCATTTCTAACGTGTAAGGAGCCATGTTTGGTTTTGAAGCACACGGACATGCATCTCTCTGATTGGTTAATCTGCCTGTCATGTCTGAAATCATGGAGACAGGATTCGCCTCCAGATCCACTTGTCTTTGTAAAGTTTTGTCAACACGTGTGGTTCTGGCTGACCAGCTAAAAAAAATGACAGATTTCACTGTTGTTTGATATCGGTGTCAACATTCAGGAATAATTGAAATAAAAATCATGATCTTCTCACAATAATTGTAAGATAAAGATTAGTTACAGTCACATACCTACATTCTACCTGAAAAAGCATGTTAAACCAGGACTAAATGTATTATACTCAGTTGGTTGTCTACATTTCCAGTAAAAGAGTCTTGAGGTCTTTTCTTTTCTTTTCTTTTCTCAAATTACAGTCCCATCACGGAGGGGAACACAGCTGCACCTGTGCCACAAAAGACAGTTATATTGTTATAATAACATAAACACTGTTTCCCATAACTGAGGTAAATGACACCTGCACAGAATAACGTTGGAATTTTTATCTTTATTGTCCCTGTTTTATGGCATCACAATGTTAATCCTCTTTAGTAGCTTTGACGAGTTTAATTAGTTATAAAGCTTGTTGGTGCAGATTTTTAAATTAATTTCAAGATATTTTTGGCAGTTTATTATGCATTTATTTAGTTTGTTTGCTTTGTTTCAAAACTGCATTAAACTTTTTTTTCTTCATGGAAATAATCAGGTAGCATCACCAGTCTACGTAATGGGTCAAATCTGCAACCCTGCTAGTTTTTGAAGGTATTTTTGAGTAATTAAAATCACCTGTTACGCTATATAGATTAATAATATGGATTAATGCCATACTGTGGAACATTTCAGACAAAGCACTAACATCTCAGCAGAGATAAGCAGGTGATGTATCCTTTCCCAGAAAACTTACGCAGTGCACCTTTAAAAAAAATTGCATCACTGGAGTAAGACATTTGCTCTTAGTCAGAAATAGTTTGGACTCTCTTTTTCAGAGGAAAATGCTTTAGTGACTGTAAATAATGCAGTTTTAGCTGTGTTCCTTCCGGCTCATACCTTGGCCCTCTGCTCCGGTCTCAGTCTCTGGGACTTTCCAGTCTAGTTGGCGGCCCTTCTCGTACAGCCCTTTCAGGACTTTCCTCACTTCGTCTGAGCCTCCTCCTCGACTCAGCTCCAGGTATTTTCTATAGAGTTGCAGAGCGGTGCGTGCGTCCTCAATGCTGTCGTGGGTTTCCCCCTGGATGTTCAGGTCTGGGAATAACAAAAAGAGGTCCTTATTTGAACTGGGCTTTTGTCCTATTATTGTGCAATACAGGGCTTTATGGTTAATGTGTCTGGAATGTTTATATTGCCTTTTTTTGCTATGTTGTAAATTCATGAACAAGTTGCATAAATCATTAATCATTACATAATCAGCAAACTAAAATAATTAGCATTTTTTTTTTAAAACAAATTTCAAATGTTTAAATACATTGTAAGAAATCCATTCTTGAGTGCCCTTTGCAAATAAATGATCACATTCCATTATATGATTCTATATGAATCACTCTATAATTATTATTTTTGAAGTTTACGTAATCCAAATAAATTAACTGAAATATTGCTAAATATTACTGCTGTCTGCACAAAAAAAAAACAAAGCATGTTTTGTATTTATGAAACCTGTTCACTGACCATATTTTTACATCATATTTCTTATAACAATATCACATTTAATTGTGAATTATTTTCTTATATATTTATTAAACTTTTCAATGATTCTTACCCAGGAAGTACCAGGCGAGGAACCTTAGTGAAATCATCCTCTTTCGGGGCAAATGAAACAAATGGACAGTGTCTATAACCTGGTCTTTCAAAACCTGCATAGCACAACAAATGAATGAATAATCATTTCAATGTAATCAAATCAAAATAGGTGAAAAAATTATAAGAACTTTAATGTTTTAACTCACAAATAAGTTGATAACTCTAAAGTCCTTCTGAAGCCCGTGACCGACAAACCGAACCCCTGTGTCGATGAGGAACCGTAGCTTCAGATATGTGGACTTCAGGGTGGTCAGGTGTTTGGATGAGATCTTTGCATCGAGGTCTCCAGGTTTAATACCTGAATACTGCGTCAGATAGTCAACCACCTACAACAAAAGAAGGTTTCAACCAGCAGACACCTTTTTCACTTCCTGGCGACGACGATATGGCCAACATTTTTAACACAATAAAAATTTTGTGATGGTGCTGTCACAACCTAAAGTTGCCATAATTGTGTCTTTTTTTAAAAGATCAATTTTTATGCAGTATTGACTCCTGTGAGTTTTAAGCCATGTTCTAATGTTGTTACCGCCTCAAAAACAGACCTGGGGTTGTGTTTTGTTTCATTCAAACATGTTTGAGTAATCCTTTGTCATTAGTCTGTCTACATTTCTAAAGCTCAAAATGGTGTGTTCCACCTTGTGATGTCATGAAGTAGTAGTTTTCAAGTTAACAGCTAGCTTTTACCCTTTTTTTCAGCACAGACTAACAATTCCAGGGCTGAAATTATCCATATGATTCTTGTGAAGGTGTATGGAGTTTAAAAACACAGTGGAGCACTTCCTGTATTACCACATGACATCACAAGGTGAAACACAGTGTTTTCTATTTGAGAAAAACTCTGTCTAAATATACAGGGTTTGTGGGTTAAAATAAAACAAAACGCAACTCCAGGTATGTTTTTGATGGGGAAACAGGATGAACTTTATGGTTATTGCTGCAGTAACAGTAGCTTCTGGAGACTGAGAAAAGCTGCGATGTTGAGTACAGGTGTGTGCTGTTACCTGCTCCTGGGTGGAGATATAATCATCGATAAAAGGCACGCCCTCGTTGGGACCCTGGCCTCTGACGCAGGTGATCCGGGCCACAGACATCTGACTGGGTTTAATGGTCGATTTGGTGCCGTCACTGCGTAGCTCTGCCTCCTCCTACATGAGAATTAGAAAAAGAAGTTTTGATTAGATAAATATATTTATGAATCATCACACATTTAAAACTATCTCATTTAGTTTAATTTCATATAGACTGTTATTTATATTTTGTTCTTGGCCAGCAATACATTTTGATCAATTATATGAACCAATAGCAAAACATAAAACCCTTTATTGGTATCAATCCATGTCTAATAAAAATGCTAGTTAGAGAGAGCAGCATCTAAACATCTAAATGTAAAAGTGTTTCTACGTTAATTCCTTTAATGTTACACCTCATAATTTCTGTAATCTTTTCTTTTGTTCTTTGTTAAATATGTAAAAACTTAATACACTTTTGAATTATTAAAAAAAACAAAAAAAAAAAAAAACAATGTAAAATCTTGTAAAACACAGTTAATACAAGCCCTCGATAGCATACTGTATATTTACTTCATACCTGGTTGAGTGTGACAAACTCAGCGTCCAGCCCGACCAGGTCTCCGGCCTGGGGCATCTCACTGACCATCAGAGGGATGAAGGTGGCGTGAGTCTTCCTCTGTTTACGAGCCAAAGATGCCTCCGTGAGCAGCACACTTGCATCTATGGGGTTCTTTACTGAAGAAGACAAGGAGCCAATCAAGATGACTGAGTGAGTACACTTTTGTATTTAATTCAGATATAGATGAACAACAATTTATATTTTAAATACAAAGTGGTTTAGACACCACTATTTTAAAACTGCTAACCTTTACCTTACAATAGTTCAAATATTAAACATTGTGTGAATGAGCATTTGTTTTAATTGTCTTTGAAAAGAACAGAAATGTTCTGAAATGTGATTATTGTATTAGTTTGTCAGTTCATATTTCCAACTTTTATCAATTCTACTGGACATGTTTAAAATGTAAACTTTGAACAGAATCCTATTATTAAAACCTAAATCTAATCGCAATGTTTGCCTGAAAAATTGCAATTAGATTTTTTTTTCAAATCATTGAGCCCTAGTTACACATAGTCAAATACATGAATATATTATATGAAATGACTTACTGCGGAGGTCATATTTGGTGTGGTAGTTCCTCTTGGCGTAATAAAGGATCCCAGGCACCTTCCAGCTCACATCGAACTGCACTGCTTCAGTCTGAGAAATGTAAAATACCATGGTGTCTCCAAGTCTAAGAAAATCAGCAACATTTATAAACAAATGCGACATTACTTTACCTTATCGATTGGTTCTATTAGGAAGTCGTTGAAAAGGTACCACTGCTGATGTGTCACGCCCTAGAAACATTATGGAGTCACATATTATTCCTTGTTTTCATTTTAATATTTGATTAATATGTGATTTGATATTTTACATTTACAACTTGGCAAAAAAATCTGAAATTAGCAACAGATAATTTAGTGTTAAAATCTGTAATTGACGAGAACACCTACAGTATAGGCAGTTTAGTTTAGGAGATTCAAGCTCAAAAGATGTAGCGTTATAACAGTGAATATTTAAACCCTCCTGACCTCTTTCCTCTGGTGGTAGGTCTCTCCCACTTTAATGTGAGCCACCAGGTTTCCTCCGGTCCGAGCGTCTAGAATGTGAGGCACCGTCACCACCAAATCGTATAGAGACGCCCCCTCTGCCTCCTCCTCTGCACTCAGCTACAGACAGACAAGTTACAAAGGATTAGGGCTACATAATGAGTAAAAGTTAAATATTCAATACCACACCAAAGTTTGACCAACACAAGAACGATTAGAAAATTACAACAAAACTCTAAACTAAGATATTTTTTGGCAAGTCAGATGGAGTGAGACTTGGGAGGAGTAACTGAATTATGTATCTAGGCTATATATGGATGCAGTGTGTGAGTTACTGGTGGTAGTCGGAGGAGTTGTGAGAGCGGATGGCAGAGTGTGAGTAGTGTCATAAAAGGATTATATAAAACTATATTATTGTCTGATACATTACAAAAAATTGTACACTTCCAATATACTTTGCAGTAGGGCTGGGTATCATTAAGAAGTTGCCAATACGATACATAGGCCACAATATGATACATGTCTCAATAGAGTGAGCTTTCGAGTCGATACAATATATTTCAAATTGATTCGATATCATTCAATAAAAAATAATGGCTAAATCATGGCTGTGATACTAAAAGTCTTTGTTAAACCACTTCTTGTGCAAACTTAATGTTAAACACACCCATGTTTAATCATCAAAACAGTGAATATGTCAAATGTGTTGCGTAAACAAGTTTCCTTCCTTTAAACAAACAACAAAACTGTAGCTCTGTAACAAAATAATTTAGTAAAATATACCAAAAAATACTCTTGGCAATATATCGATACAACAGCCCATGATATCGATACTGTATCATCACATTAAATGATACGATATATTGATATTTCAATATTTTTGCACAGCCCTACTTTGCAGTGTCATCATGCTGGGGGTGTTCTACATGTATCGCTATGGTGGAATGCTCAGAAGTTAAAATGGAGACACAATGCACACATTAGCAAGCATTGTCCAATAAGTTTTAAGAGGTCTGAAAACTCAAGAAAAAAAAACAAAAACACAAAAATGCAATGCACAACACATTTTCAACACAAGTGTTCAGAGTCCTGTTTAGGTGTTTGATTTTCAACAAAAAGGTGAGAGTAGCTAATGCTAACTAGCTTCCGACTGTTATTTTATGTGTGAGCGACTTGTTTAAGAGCAAATCAGCTCACCCGTTGTAGTTCCAACTAAGTCAGCTCTTTTTGAACAGACTGCATTAAAATGAAGCACAGATTTCAGTCTAACAGAGCCTCAAACTTAACAGAGCCACTAGTGAGTGTCACATCCCCAGGGAATGTTGATGACATCTGGTGCAAAGTATCAATAGTATAGTTAATTAGCCATATATAAATCATATATAAATCCTCACCTCCTCTGCTTCGTTCCAGCTGCTGATCTCCAGGCCTTGTGTTTTACTGATGCACATTTTCAGTGTCAGAGGGATCCACACATGTCTCAGGTCCTCAGCCCGAGTGTCGAAGCTGAAGCCCTCCAGACTGCACACCTCCTCTGCACTGAAAAAAACAGGGAAACAGGGAAACTTAACATCTGTACTAGCAGTGTGCAATTTGCTGGGGAAGGCTGTTATATTTGGTTAGTCTATAATATAATGTCCCACAACTGCCCAGAAGGGGATTGAGAGGTGTTTGAGAGACACATGGTACAATTTAGTGGCTGTGGTGAGACTGCCCCAAGAGGACGGTTGTTTGACGGCCTTGATGCTCTGGTTCCAGACCCCTCTGCTTTCAAACAGAAAGTAGGACGAAGTGGCTAAAGTGGCCAAACAATGAGAGGTTACATTTACGATAAATTTTCAAGCCTATACAATTAAAAGAAATACAAATTACCCCACTTATGTTTTTGGTCAAATCAGGCTCAGATACAAGCACACTGTGTACTTATAATGATACTGTTAAAGTGTCCTTACTCGAGGCACCACTCCGTTGGCATGGGGGGTGGGGGTTCTTTGGGTTTAGGTGGCTCACTCGCCTCTTTCTGCATGGCCTTGTTGAATGCGTACTAGAAGAATCATAGAAAAGAGGAGAAAGAAATATGTTGTTATTAGGATTAATGGAAATTATTGTCAACAATTAAAGTAATTGTTAGTAATCATTTTCTGGACTATAAAGACTCTAAAACGTATGCCAAAAGATGTGTTATCACAAAGACAGAGGCATCTTAAAATAGGCAAATAAAAAAAAACAAAAAATAACAAAAAAAAAAAAAAAACCTGAATAAATAATTTTGATTATTTTTAATCAAGAATACATTTTATTTGTAAACATTCACTATCTAAAAGCCTTCAGTGAGCATATTTTTACTTGATTAAAAATGTGTAGAAAAAAACAGAAATAATTGTTGACTTTTAAAATATTGTTAGTGGCAGTCCTAGTTGCTATAAACATCAGTGGTGATCAGTAAGAACCATGAACTCCCTGCAGTGTTACAGACCTCAGCCTGGACTCTCCAAAACTCGGCCTCTTTGGCGCTATTCACTTCACAGTTTATGACCAGGACGTCGGGGAGGCACCGGATGTTTCGTGTTTGAACCTGAAGAACAAACATGGACTTTACTACAGCCGTTTCTTTACACACAGTATAAATAAAGGGCACATATTACTCTATTTTCTGATCTATGTTATAATGTTTTTTCCTCATCAAAATATATAATACATAGCCGAAGTTGTGTTTTGTTGCATTCACACATGTTTAATACACAAATCCTCCATATTTAGGCTGAGCATTCATGTGTGAATGAAACAAAACGCAACTCCGGGCATGTTTTTTAGGAGGTAACAGCATTTTAGCATGGCTTAAAGTTAGTCAATTTTGTATAATATAGGACCTTTAATGAAAGAAAATACAAATATATCAAAATGTTATTTAACTGACCGTGGGTTGGTATTTTTCACAGTTCTCACACCACGCCTGAGTGCTCTGTTCTAGACAAATGCTCTTCTTCAAAATTTCAGCAAAATCATATTCCTTTATCTTATCTGTGAAAACAAATCATATAGAATAATGAGTGGACAGTTTAAATACAGAAAATGATTCCTAAGCCCCATTCACACATGCAGTCTGACCTGGGAAATTACTTGCATTTTGCCATAATGGGGTCATTTGTGAACAAAGTAGGAACAGGTTTTCCTGCATTCCCTGGGTAAATTACCAGGGATATGCAGGGAAAATTCTGGCATTTTGTACCCAACAATTTACTGGGACCTAGGCCTGGAGCAATGAAAATGAATGAAAAAGGTAAATGCCCCCACGTCTCTGTTTATGCACCCCACTTCCTCATTTCAATAGCCTCTTGTAACCATCTTTTCTGTTTGTGTGCTCCTCTGTTCCTATTTTTTCTGTCCTAGTCCATGATATGGTTTTCCCTTTCACAAAGGTCAGATATTGCTCAGATCTTGTAGCCGTGTTATAGGTTCCTTCTCGCACTCCTTTGTGTTCTGTGTTCCTTATTTCTTTAAAAAAGGAACACAGTCTGGCATGACCAGACAGTGCCAGTGTGACCAGGTGTGGTAAGTCTGGTCCGGCAAACTGACCAGGCATGGGAACAGCAACTGAGAAGAGACACTGCACAGCAGTCAGCTGACACCTCTGACGAAGGCGACACCATTTGTCTTATTAGAAGAAAAAGTAAAGTTTGTCATAAAAAAGAAGATAAAATGAATGTTTTAAACATGAGTGAATGGGGCTTTAAATGAAGAATGAGTGCAGTAGGAACAGACTAGGTCCCCTTTGTCCTGGCTGTACCTTGTGAGTTGTGTTCAGGGTAGTGCATGGTGAAGAGCAGAGTGAGAGTGGAGCGTACTGTCTCTTTACCACAACGACACAGACTGCTGTTCTCCACCTCACAACCAAACAGTTTACCAATCACTGACTCCCCAGACGAGCCCAGAGCACTGCAAAGACAGAACAGTTACTGAAAATCAGAAGTGACAAAATTTATAAATGAGGCGGCTGTACCTCAGTAGTTCAAAATCTATGTTGGTACATGATGCTCATATATATATATATATATATATATATATATATATATATATATATATATATATATATATATATATATATATATATATATATATATATATATATATATATATATTTTTTTTTTTTATTATTTTTTTTTTTTACTATAGCTATTACTGTGGAGTAACTAGTTACTTTCTTTATGCTGTACAACTGTGTAAACTTGTGGAGAAGTAATGAGTAACTAATTACACTGTATTTGGTATGTGCTATTAATAAAATGCATCATTGTGATTCCAATTATTACTCTATTCAATTAAAAAAAAAAAAAAAAATCTATTCAGAAATGCTTTTTTTCTAGCAACTCAAAACCTACAGTCTTTGACAGTATAAAGAGTAATCAGAGGAAACAATCATAATTTCAATAATTAAATAATCATGATTTTAACTTTCATCATAACCAAACAGCCCTAAACTGTATCAAAGGTGAATGGACCTGTGTGATTGTGTTGTGGTTGTGTTGTGATTGTGTTGTGATTGTGTTGTGGTTGTGTTGTGATTGTGTTGTGATTGTGTTGTGGTTGTGTTGTGGTTGTGTTGTGGTTGTGTTGTGGTTGTGTTGTGATTGTGTTGTGATTGTGTTGTGGTTGTGTTGTGATTGTGTTGTGGTTGTGTTGTGATTGTGTTGTGATTGTGTTGTGATTGTGTTGTGATTGTGTTGTGATTGTGTTGTGGTTGTGTTGTGATTGTGTTGTGGTTGTGTTGTGGTTGTGTTGTGGTTGTGTTGTGGTTGTGTTGTGGTTGTGTTGTGATTGTGTTGTGATTGTGTTGTGGTTGTGTTGTGGTTGTGTTGTGGTTGTGTTGTGGTTGTGTTGTGCTTGCTCTTGACCTGCTGGAGCCCCTGTAGGCCTGGGGTCCCTCCTGCTCCTGTGTCTCCTGGTGCAGCTGAGTGAGGATGAAGCGATTCCAACTCTGGATGAGACGCCCGAGACGAGCCTTCCCCGTCTGCTCATCTGAGTCGGCCAGGATCAGGCCTAGAGCAGACGCTTCCGGGATTGTACGGAATGCCCGCAGAAAGTTACTGGCCTTGTGAAATGGGACAGTTCAATATTAAAATTGTCAACAAGAGTTGAATTGTGCAAAGCAGAGCCAAGTAGGGACTAAGGAAAGGGCCAATAATTTACTATTGATAGAGAAAGAGTGAGAGAGAGTCCCAGTATTAGTGACTGGGCCTAATAATTGACTGTATTACAACAAAAATATGGAAAGATTCAAGTCTGTTCTGTGTGTAGTATCGATACCTCCTCAAATGAGTATCTAGTTTCGACTTTGTTTTAGTATCGATTAGTATCTGGTTTTCAATACTTTTCACAACTCTAGTGCAACCCAGTCTCTTTCTCCTTGTCTTTACCTGACAGGGATCTCCTCTCGACAGGTCCAACATGTGGAAGAGGAAGCCCAGCTCACAGGCCAAACAGAACTCTTTCTGACACAAGTGATTCTGCACCAGGCAACGGATTGGCTCCAGGAAATACAAGACCTTTAAAATACAAATAAATACAATTAATTCAAACTCTAGTACTTAAGCTGCTGTTGCTCCAGTATTGTGTAGAAGTTGGGAGAGTTGATGAAGCTAGGCCTATCACAATAACTAATTTTGAAGTGTGATATATTACTGAAGAAAATATTGATACTTTGGAGCTGATGTCATCAACATTCCCTGGGGCTGTGATGATAACTGAAGGCACTAATTTCTGAACCGCCCATCCTGGCATCTTGTGTACATTTTAATGCATATATATATATTTTTTTACACACTCTTCTCCCACTAAACTCAACCGACTCAATAACCAATAAATGTGTACGTGTCCTACCTGTATCATGCAGTTGCAGTAGGCATTTGGGATGTGAGGCTCCAGACCTGCGAAGAGCGTTCTGTTGTAATGTTTGAAATCAAAATCCTCCAGTCCTAGTTTGGAGTATTTGATTGTGACCTGATGAAAAATAAAAATATTAAATAGAACAGAGATAATGTAATGTTATGATAAGAGGTTACTGCCAGGTCGATTCCACAATATTGACTTATTTACACCATTCACCATCAATGAGCAAGAATGAACAAGTGCTGTTTAACTGAGTTGTGGACAGGCAAAATTAGCATTGTCAGTATGGTCATTTTCATAAAAAGCGTAACCTTATCACCAGTTTAAATGATCAAGTTCAACATTTGTATTTTTGGGGTCAGTAGCAGGTGTACCCTTAGTTGATTTTAATGCATTATGGAGCATGTTAAAGTTTGTTAAAGTCAAAATAGTAGTCAAAATAAGGCAGACAAACCTTTCTGAATTTTTTGGGGACCATGTACAGGTGGGGCTCCTCATCACGGCCGATCGGAGACTCAGGAACCTGGTTATAACTGTCGTAGTCCTGCTCCACATCCTTGATTTTGTACGGCACCTGAAGACCACGCAGACAATTAAAATGACAAAAAAATTATATTGATTAAAATGAAATGCTAGCTTTTCAAATTGTCAAGAACCCCCTCCCCCCAAAAAAAAACAACAACAAAAAAAAACAACCCAAAACATAATTTAAGTTAATAGTAGTTTAAAGTAAGTATATAAGTATATTCAAAGTGATTTTCTACCTTAAACCATGGTGTCAAAAAACAGGAAATATAATGGGAAATCAGGAGTTTCCAACATCAGGGGAATAATGAAGATTTCTATGTAAACTGGATGTGTTTTTGAATGACCTTGTACAAGAACATTTGCCTATCCCAACACTGCCAGAAGGAAAGACCCCAAAATGTCTGCGAATCACTGCCGGAAAACTGTAACTGTGACTTGAATAAGAAAGTTCACAAAAACTAAGGCTGCAACAGTTAATCAAATTTTTATAGTGTATAGTATAGTCTATAGTTGTTTTCACTTTCGTTTTTGACATTTTGAGTCAAAAGGGAGGTTTGAATAGGGCCCGGTAGAGATTACTGTTACTACATGAATGATATTCAAACCCTCTTCAAGTATGTTTTTGATGAGGGAGCAACGTTAGAGGAAAAAAAAAAAAAAAAAATATATATATATATATATATATATATATATATATATATATATATATATATATGTAAAAAATCAATTCTGTTAGCTTATCAATGATACACTTTGTAAATATTCACCTTAGAAGCCTTCAGTAACCATATTTGACCTTTATTTGGTTCATAATGTGTTTAAAAGGTTTCAATGTTATTTGACTAGTCAACTCAGAAAGTTAATCACTGACTAGTCAACTACTTAAGTAATGGTTAGTTGAAGCAATAAGAACAACACAAAGTTACCCACATCAGAATACATTTTAACTCTCTCAAACCTGATTTCGTGGACGGGTGCGAGGATTGGCGGCATATCCGATAAACCCAACAGTCTTCATTGTGCGCAAAATCTCTGGGTCCACGGGAGGGGCCCGTCTGGAAGGAGATAGACACATTTGATTTGAATATAACTTGTATAATGTGTCTAAATTATGAAGTTGCACTGTTAAAGTTGGTGTTATGATTCTGATAAGAGGGGATATAAAATTGTAACATTTGATATTGAAACCATGAAAGAAATATGGTGTATTTTGACTTTGATCTTTGATCTTTTCTGGCTGGGGGTTTGCTACCTGCTTGTCCCCATGGAGATGTTATCGCTTTGCTAGGAATGTTGCACAGTATGGTATTAAATGGATCAGTCTATCAACGATCAAATCAGAGATGTTTTATTGCGGGAAAAAAAAAAAAAATACTTAGCCTAGTGAGGATATCTGCTTGTTTCCATGGAGATAGATAACCTTAATGCCACACAATGAAATATTTTGAGCAATGAAACAGTATCTCCATGGAGACAAGCAAGTGATGGATTGTTTCATTCGCACTGCATAGAAGGTGTATATAAACCTTTCATACAAGGAAAGTAAATTATGTAAAGTAATGTTTGTAAAGATTTCAGGAAAGACACTTTTTATTAATTTATTTAAAAAATAAACTGTCTAGGTTTCTAAAATATACTTAGTTTATCTTAAAATCATTTCCCAACCTCCGGGGGAGTCCCAGCCATCAGTTTATGAATCAATGTAATAAAAGTAAATCATGCATATATAACACCATATATAGTCTGATATTGAGCGTAGTAAAGATAAATAATTAATAAATTGATTAATAAGATATTATTTTATTATAACTATAAAATGTAATAACCCTGACAAGTCTATTTTAAATAACAAATTGTCAATATTTGTATAGTTTAGTTCCTTCATTTGTTGCCTGTAGTAAACACAGCTTTTGCAGAAATGACGTATTAACTTGTCAGCGAATGCTAGTAAACTGCTGTATTGTATTTTGTAAACAGTGAGCTCATGAGTGGAGCCCAACTTCTTCATTTGAGCTGCAGTTCAGTGAAGCTATTGTAAGTAATGTAAGCTAGGAACCAGGAAGGATGATGTAATGCCAAAGAAGAAAGGAGAAGGTCTGAAAGAAAACGGTATCAAAAATCAGGATCTACAGTCTGTCGTCATTCATTGTTTGCCCTGTCAAATTCAGTGCAATATTGAATGGAGACATTATTCATCTAGAAATGCAATGATAGTGATCTTATTTTAAAACATTAAGACTAAATAAAGTGTTTGTAGCTGTCATTTTTTTTAATGTTATCTGAACTGAAAAGGCGCAAAGGGTCATGGGCAATGTAGTTCCCTCTTCCGTTTAAGTGCTGCAACTAGGGATGCACCGATCCAGCTTTTTCAGTTATACCGATAACCAATATACCAATATCGATACTTTGCCGTTAAATATCTGTTGATACTCGATATTAACCGATACTTATTTTCTCAAAACACAGTTAACTTACTACACAAGAGATCCAATTGTGTTATGTAACTGTTATTTGTCCTTCAAATAATTACTGACCAGCTTCGTATGAATAGAAGTTTAAACATTGTGACATTCTAGGCCAAAATGAGTCTGTAAAAAGTCTTTCAGCCGTCTGATCCTACAATTTTGTCAGTATCGGGGTTGTTATTTTGATGTCATCAATATCAGTGTATCTCTAGCTGCAAGTAAATGAAAAAATTTGAACCTATACTTTTTATTCTGAATATTAACAGTCAATTTAAAGGTGCAATATGCAATTTTTCTGTTAAAAAAACTGACTGAATATTGTCATCACGATAATCTCACAAAACATATTAAACTGCTTCACTCCTAAGTGCACTCTCACTTTCATTTTCCATTCATATATTATAGTATATTTCAAGCTGTGACTAAACTGTGAATGGCCAATGTCCAAAAAGTACTTCAAAATGCCTGAATACTGAATAATATAATCGGACATTTAAAGGCCAGTTCACTCACAGCTATAATAGTACTGCACTTCTTCATTTTGGATAACTGATGTGTAGTACATGCATTTTTTCAAACACAATGTGATGAGTGAACAATGATTCACAACAGCTAATAAAAACAATGTATAATTAATCACTGAAAAACCCACTGATGATACTGATGATTACTATAGAACTTTTTTCCCTATGTATTATAGAATGCATATATTTGCACTAGGACGAACTAACCCTATCCCTAACCCTCTTTATTGATTTAACAAATAATGGTATAAATGTACCCCTCTTTGAACCGCCTTAACGTGGTGGAGGGGTTTGAGTGTCCAATTGATCCCAGGAGCTATGTTGTCAGGGCTTCATGCCCTGGTAGGATCACCCAAGGCAAACAGGTCCTGGGGGATGGGTCAGACTAAGAGCGGTTCAGAAGCCCTTATGATAAGAACTATAGCAAGGCCAGTTACGTCGCCTAGGCGTTACCGGGACCCCACCTTGGAGCCAGGCCTGGGGTGGGTGCTCGACGGTGAGCGTTGTCCGAAGGAGCGACGTGGGGCTGTCCTCCTGTAGACCCACCACCTGTAGAAGAATCCATAAGGGGCCGGTGCAGGGAGATCTGGGCGGCAGTCGAAGGCAGGAGCCTTGACAACCGGATCTTCGGACATGGAGACTAGCTCTGGGGACATGGAATGTCACCTCGCTGGGGGAAGGAGCTTGTGCAGGAGGTTGAGAGTTACCGACTAGATACAGTCGGCCTCACCTCCACGCACAGTTTGGGCTCTGGAACCCAACTCCTTGAGGGGGGCTGGACTCTGCATTTCTCTCGATTTGCCCGCGGGCAGCGGCGGCGGGCAGGTGTGGGCCTGCTCATTGCTCCACAGCTCAACTGCCATGTGTTGGAGTTTATCCTGGTGAACGAGAGGGTCACGTCTCTGCGCCTTCGAGTCGGGGACAAGTCTCTCACTGCTGTGTCGGCCTACGGACTGAACTATAGTGTAGAGTATCCGGCCTTCTTGGAGTCTGTGGGAGGGGTAGCTCTATACTCTCCATCGGGTGCTCGGGGGTTCATGGGAGTTTGCCCAACCAGTCCACATGTGCTTTGTGGATCTGGAGAAGGCATTCGACTGTGTCCCTCGTGGATTCCTGTGGGGAGTGCTCTGGGATATGGGGTCCGGGCCCTTTGCAAAGGGCTGTCCGGTCCCTGTATGACCGGAGCAGGAGCTGTGTTCGCATTGCCAGCAGTAAGTCAGACCTGTTTCCGGTGCATGTTGGACTACGCCAGGGCTGCCCTTTGTCACTGGTTCTGTTCATTGTATTTATGAACAGAATTTCTAGGCGTAGTCAGGGGCCGGAGGGGGTCTGGTTTGGGGACCACAGGATCTCATCTCTGCTGTTTGCAGATGATGTTGTCCTGATGGCTTCATCAGACCAGGACCTCCAAGTGGAGGAGTTCAAGTATCCTGGGTTCTTGTTCACGAGTGAGGGGAGGATGGAGCATGAGATTGACAGGTGGATCGGTGCAGTGTCTACAGTGATGTGTTCACTGTATCGGACCGTTGTGGTGAAGAGGGAGCTGAGCCGAAAGGCAAAGCTCTCGATTTACCGGTCAGTCTATGTTCCTACCCTCACCTATGGTCATGAGCTTTGGGTAATGAGTGAAAGGACAAGATCATGGATACAATCAGCTGAAATGAGTTTCCTCCGCAGAGTAGAGATAGGGTGAGGAGCTCAGTCACACGGGAGGAGCTCGGAGTAAGACGCTGCTCCTCCACGTTGAGAGGAGCCAGCTGAGGTGGCTCGGGCACCTGTTCCAGATGCCTCCTGGTCACCTCCCTCGGGAGGTGTTCCAGGCATGTCCCACCGGGAGGAGGCCCCGGAGAAGACCCAGGACATGCTGGAGGGACTATGTCTCTCCAGCCTTGGGGTCCCCCCGGAGGAGCTGAAGGAAGTGTCCGGGGTGAAGGAAGTTTGGGAATCCCTGCTTAGACTCCGGATAAGTGGAAGAAAATGGAATGGAATGGTATAAATGTAACTGTATTGTTTTTGTTTCTCAGAAGTAATAGTGTTTGAATAAAAATCTATCAATCTAAGCAATCTATGATATATACACTTTAATTTAATCATTCTTAACTCAGATTAAGATTTTAACTTCTATTTCTTAAAACAGGGTTTTGCAGTCACAGTAAAGCTAACAATAACTATTGCTGATCTTCCTTATTAGTGGACAATAGAACACTTTATCATTTTGACCTCAAGAGCTGCGTGTATACCAAGTACTGGGGCAAGATTTTGCTCAAATATATTGGAAAAAAATCAGGTACAGATCCTATTTAAATTTAAATTTAAAACATCTGTTAACTGTTACTTACATCTGTAACAGTTTCTTACAGTGTAAATAAACCAAATATTGTCCCACCTTGGACAGGGCGTTGCGAGTGCGGGGGGCCAGTCCGAGAGCAGAGGCTCAGTGGAGGTCAGGGGGGTTGGGATCAAGGACAGAGGTAGGAGATCATGGTTCCAATCCAGCTGAGGCAGACTGTCCACAATACATGGCAAAGCGAATTCTGTTTCTCTGGAATAATCGTTGAATGAGACTTCCGGAGCATCTGACCAGAGGTGCACACAACCCCCCGAGTCTCCAAACGCCAGCGCCTGCTTACTTGACGAAACATCAAAGCTCATGAGCAACTGCCCCACTGTGTTCACATGGAAGATGTCGGCCACATTTGCCAATCCAGTTGGCTCGCAGAACTGGCACTGGCCTGGAAATAACAGAGGGGAAAGTTAAATTTAGAGTTATAAAAAGGTTTCATATGTAGAATCATTCACGATACTGCCCTTCTGATAAAATCTACGGTTAATGTGTTGTAGATCTGGGGACTTTCTGACATTTCTTTTACTGTAATACTAAATAGAGCTTGCAATTTTGTCATTACATCTCATTCAGTTTTCAATTACTCTAATGTTAAACCAGTGAAGATATTAAGATGGCAAATACTAAACTCGACGTTAATTCAAAAGTATTGTTTTGTCAGGTATTTTGTTTACTTTTTAATATTGTTTTTGCTAATGTATCTCTAGACATTTGGGATGTCTTACAGCAAACAATGTTTTAATCTTAGATCGGCATATGAGCCTCAGCTCCATAAAAAGGGCTGTGTTTTGTAACGGATCACTCAAATTTCCCTGTGCCTACTTTGCGCATGTTTTTAGGCATACCAGTACTAGTGCAATCCCGTACCTGTCTGTGAGATGATGGCCAGACGGGAGGTGTAGGTGGGGATGAAGCGCAGAAACAGAGGGTCGATGTGAACCTGCAGTGGGGTCACGGCTCGCATCATTCTAAGGTCGTACACCATCAGAAAGCGGTCGCATGCTAAACCGTTCAGACCGCGACTTGAAAACCCACATGCAGCCAACAAGTTTCCATGGACGTCGAAATCAGACAGGCTTCCAGAAAAGGCGTCAAACTCATGCTCTGTTTTAAAGCTGCGCAAATCCCGAAGTGTGACCTGTTCAAAAAAGTTAGAAATTTCAAAACAAGGGTGAAAGGTTGATTATTGATTGCAACCTTACAGACTTTTTGAACATGTATGAATAAATGAAAATGCATCTCAGCAAGTTATGACAAGTGAACACTTATTATAACATGGTTAAATAAAATAAAGTTAGATTTTTAATAATTTTCCTTGCAATTTGAACTAAAAAAGATTAAAAATTGTTCATTACTTTGCCCGAGGTGTGTCCACAGAAGAAAAATCGACTTGTCTGTCTCATTATTGCAACCCCAGGGACCTCCACAGTGAACTGTCCAAAAACAAAATGCACAAATACTTTAAATAAGAGTCTGAAGGTTTATGCCTTCATGAGAAGACTGTTGTAATGGTTTATCATCATTTATCATTCATGAATTGTACTACTTTGTACTTTTGTATGTTGAATTTTTATAGTTTTACTGGGAACCCAAAAAAAATCAAATAAAAGTCATTTAAAGTTTATCTTAGTACTTTACCTTTTGTGTCTCTTGAACTGTATTTAAATCAACTTCAACAACATAATTTTGTAGTCCCCCCATAAGAACAGTATTGTTGTCTGTCATGAGGAGACTGTGCATGTCCGCTCCCTCTTCCATCCTGAAAAGAATAAAACATTAGTTAAAAATATCATTCATTATACAAATTTCACACTAGTGATGTAACAATACAAAAGGAGAAACATGATCTTACATTTATTCCCAATTATTCCTACCTGAGATTGCTATTAGTTTGTGTACTAGTGTGTACTTGTGTGACCAGCTCTATGAAATAATATTGTCTGAATGAAAGTAAAGTTAATGTATCATAAAAAGCACAATAAATCTGCTTCTAAAATTCTCCGAGTCAGTATTTTTAGTTATTTCGACCATATTGTGACCTGAATAACCACAATGATCAATTAACAGATAGTCTTAGAAGATAATCTTCACACTTATACTTACGGATAATCAAACATAACTATGCCTCCTCGGGTGCAACATTTGAGATCATTTTTGGACAGAAACAGAACCCCGGTCTCCAGGCTCTGAATGTGCCGGATATCGTCTGATGCATGCACTTGAAAAGATGAGTATCGCCCCATTGTTGGACCAAAGAAAGATGTGGCATGACCCTAGAAAAACAACATATCAAGTGTTCCTGTATGCCAATGATGATGAACTATTTTCAGATCTCATGGTGTAATATTAACATGACATTAACCTCACAGTACAATGGTTATTTTTGTTTTATGGTGAGCCTTATAAGATTTATAGATTTATAGAACTTATTAATGTTGTTTAGTCCATTTTCAAATTGTTAGATTTGATATTGTAAGATTACATTAAAGTTTTTTGAAACACTGAGTCTTGTAGTCTTGTATTGTTTAATTGAGAGAAGATGCAGGCTAGACAATTTTTGTTTATTTTATTATTTCATAAATTATGTAATTTATTGGAAGATGATGACAAATTATCTGGATCAACACTTATTCTTTTTGATATTTCTCATGAAGACACCATAGATATAAGAACAGAGAGAATTATATCCTAGAATCTTAGTACTTGAACCTTGAGCTTATCTTGGGGTGCATTAAGCAATTGGCAATTGTCCTGGTTTGATCCTGGTTTGAGCCTTACAGCATTGGACCAGAGGACATCCTCAGAGCACAGAGCACTGAACCTATGAAGCGCCCCTGCTCTTTTTGTGTTCCTCCCCTTTTTTACCAGAAGAGGGAAACTTGAAGATGAGAGCAAGCTTAGTTCTAATGTGGACTTGGTTTGTTCCAGTTCAATAAACTCCCAGTGTAGTTCCACTTTTGATTAGGTGTGTGTGCAAGTCTAGTACAATATTCCTTACTCTATGATTGCCCATCCAAAGCATCTCCTCCTGCAGATCAAAATGCGTGGCGGTGACGGGGATGCCCACTTCTGACACAACACTGTGGAGCTCCGAGAACATGCCCTCCACCAGGTGCACGGTCTCGGGAACAGCCACAGCCAGCGCCTCTGGGTCCAGCTCCACGCCAGGTCCCATCAGGGTCGGGTTCAGGTGGGGGTCCATGGATGGCTCTATGCCCGCCTCCAGTGCTCCATGGAGGGCAGGGGGATACTCACCCATCCCAGGGTCCAGTCCATCAAAGTTCATCATGGTTCACTTAATTCAACCTAAAAACAGTCATGAAAAACTATGCATTATAGTTGGACTTCACAGAAAAAATGCTAATACTAACTATTTCTATTTTTGTTGATGCTGAAATGACGAGATGAAATAACCAGATTCCAGGTGTGAATTATGGTTATTTAACTATTCCAATTAAGATAACACTTAGTAATAAAAAAAAAAGATTAGAATTAGTTAGTGAGATTATGTTAGTTAGAAAAGTAATTTCACTTAGCATGTGTTGCACTGTGCTTTTACTGAATAGCCGATATTGCAATAAATATATGAAAATACAAACTACAATGTACAAGTTACAAGTTACCCTTTATAAAACAAATGTAAAATGTCTTAAAAAGTGCATGTATGGACGATAGCATAACAATCGCATCCAATACCAATGATAAACATAGCCTAGAGCTAACGGCAGTGGTATAGAGTAGCTTTTTGCATCTACCCATAAATCAACAAATATCTGTTATAAAACAGAAATGCAAACTGTATCAAATGAATTAAATTTGCCGCGAAACCTTTGCATGTCCTTTAATCTGTCTTTACTCCGAGTTTATCCATGTTCCCCATTCACAACAAAAACATCGCGGCTGCAAAAGCACTTCCGGGTTAGTCATAGGAGGCGTTCATAAACACTGCGCGCAAAGTTCTATCATCACGTTCATTATTCAACAAATACCTCATTTTCTCTATGAGCTGGCACTGTAGTTTTGTATTACATGTTTGTACAGAAAAAGATGTTTGTCAAGGTTTCTCTGGTACAGAAGCGGGGACACATGGGAAATTTTGCCTAATCTCCCAGTTTATCAATGAGGACAATTCAAGTTTAAAGTCTCAAATGAAAAGGTTATTCTCACTTCTTTCACTTTACAGATGTGAAACTTGATTAGATTCAATTTGAATTAAAATATTAAGTTACAGTTCGGTCCTTCGGTTAATGTCAGGTTTATATTAGAAATTAAAATGATATGTTTTGGTTGCCTGCTTTCCATGCATTGCCATCCATAGACTTACACCTTACGTGTTAAAAGTGTAATATGTTTACTTAAATTTTCCTATTTCCCATTAGATTCGTCTTTTGTTTATCTTTATTGCTCATACACAAATCCAGGGCAGCATGAGGGCAGTTAGCGCGAAGGTGAGTACACCTAAAAGCCCTGTGACTCATCACAGACGCACTCATCCACAGAGTGACAGTAGACTGTATTTAAGCGCAGCGCAGCGCCAAAGACACAACAGTCGCTCACCTGATCATTACACTTGAGCAGAATTTAACACAACAGCACGACCCACCATCAAGATGGAGTTTATGACAGGATTTATTACGTTCTTTCTACTTTATGTTTCTGCAACAAGCGCTCCAACTGGACACATTCAAAACGATGCTTGTACCGACGTTCGTAACAGCGCACTGAAGTTTAATGAAATGGCTAAAAATGTGGTAAGACATTTTTGTTTTTATATGGTTTAGCATTCTATACTAGGCTTTTAATTTGAAAGTGCGCCAAATGTGTATGCCAGTTGCTTTTTATACCATAACCCACGGTTACTCTTATTGTCCTTTTATTCATAGATTTTAAGTATACCCAAAGACATCAGAAGGTTCACCACTTCCCTTGCTTGGATGGAGGCCCAGGACCAGTGCGACCCCGGCACTCTCAGACTCGCACCAGAGGTAAATAAGCCTAAATCATTAACATATCACAAACACATAAGAAAATACATGTGTAGAAAGTAGCTTACTCACTGTGGAGGGATGAATAATTCATGTTTTGTGTTTTCCTTTTCAGTCTTGTATCAAAAAGCTGCTGGATGTTCTAACAAGCTACAAGTCTTTTGTGGAAACTGAGGTTGAGTTTGAGACCTGCGCAGATGCCAGTAAAATGCAGCCAGTGCTGCAGCAGCTGCATAAAGACATGAGCAGATGTGTCAAGTCCAGGATGGAGTACCATCACCACAAGGTGGGCTTAAAACTGATCCACGCTCGTGTTTACATACATAGTGCAGTGTTACTTAACATGTTTCTGTATTTAAAGGTGGATCACACTCTTGAAAAGTCTGAAAGACAGAACTGGCAGAAGCCCTTATTGTGCAATTACACCATGGAGCGCCTCTTCTCCTTCTCCATCCTCACGGCACGTGTCTTTTCAGTCGGAGATCCAGCGAACCACGCAGAGCCCTCGGAGCGCCCTGATTCTCCAAACTGTGCCCCGAAAAACATGTAATAGGATTGTCCTTATTTGATCTAATTGATCATATTGATCAAAATGTCTAGCGCAGCCAACTGGTTTGCAACAACTCATGAAACAGTGTTTTCTTTGCAGCTTATTTCCAATGGAATAGTATAGCTTATAATATTTATTCATCGCCTATTTATTATATTTATTTTAAGTATGTATTTAAAATCTTTCTATGCATGTAATTCTTTAGTAAAATGTTTTACCAGTTCATCTGTGTCATGATTTTTTATTGAGAAACTTGTGTTACCTGCTCTGAGGATCCCCTTGCATTTTGTATGAAATTCCAAAACAGCAGCAGAAAGGCATGCAGAGATAAGAGGGAAGCTGTGCTTTCCTCAAACACTTCTCTTCAGAGATGCACCACTTCCCAGGTACTTCCTGCTTTGTTGGTGAGTAAAACTGCAGTGGTTCCTCACACTGTGGATGATGTAAACTCAAATGAGGAAGGTGCAGAAACAGTCAGCTCAGCTAAACTGTAACTCAACCAGGAAGTTTTATGTCAGTGACTGTCACACTCTTTTTTATGTCATCATTTTATTTGGTCTAGTATGCCTGAAAACTTCCAACACTGCACCTGCTGGAAGTCCCAACAGGGACTTAGTATACTTAAGTCTAACAGGTTTGTGGCAAGCACATGTAGGTCCGTCATGCCTCAGTGTAGGTATGTTTACATTACTTCATTGCGTTCTTCTCTTCAGGGCAGTGGTTCAGGTCACACAAAAAACTGAATTCAGAATTACCTTTCTGAGCTCCCATTGCCTTCCAAGGTAGTTGCAGCCCCTTTAAATTAAAACAATATATTTAAATGTGAGAAGTGAGAAGAAAATTTAACTTTCATCAAGGGATTTGCCAACTCCTTTATGATGTTATTCCACTGGCTACTATAACATTGGGAAAATGTACAAAGAAAGGCTGACCACATTATCCCACTGAGCAGTGAGTAGAAAACGTACTACGATTAATCCAATGTGAATATTAGGTTTTTGTTTTTTTTTAATATACACAAACTAAATATTTGTATTAATTTCTGTAGATTATTAGACTACGACTTAGACCAACTTTATTGACACACAAGGGAAATGATTTGGACACAGTAGCTCACACATTACATTATATTATAACAACAGAGTAAAAATAAATGGTAAATTCTAAATAAGAAAATAGCAAGAAACTGGTGTAAAATAAGGCATAATTATATAGATGTACATGTACAAGTAAAAATGAAAATAGAAAAAAGTAATAAAAAATATCTCTATAAAATTATAGCCAAAAACAGTCCAAAGATGATATGATGATTGACAGGACATAGGGTTATCTGTTACAGAAGGTGTACAGTTGTAGGGAGTATTATCTGTTACATAAGGGTGAATTGTTGTACAGTTGTAGGGAGTATTATCTGTTACATAAGGGTGAGTTGTTGTACGGTTGTAGGGAGTATTATCTGTTACATAAGGGTGAGTTGTTGTACGGTTGTAGGGAGTATTATCTGTTACAGAAGGTTGAGTTGTCTATAGTCTGGTGCAGTGGGTGAGCAGGAGTGTCCATGATGGAGAGCAGTTTGTCCAGTGTCCTCCTGTCCCTCACTGTGACAAATGTCTCCAGCTCACAGTGATCACGTAACTAGACTACGTTAGGATTAGGTCTGTATGTCATATAAAACAACATAAAAAATGTCATAATAGACAAAGTGTTGAATACCGATGCACAAATTTGTATTTTGGGACAGGACATTAAATGACTAAAAGAGTGATAGATGGTCTTCTAGGCAAGATAAAGTTGTCTGCTTTAAGAAATGCAATTTTCTCAAGAAGTTACTTCAGTAAATGCAGCCTAACTGATTACTACGAGCCCACTTAAAGCCATGACTTAAACATCTGCAGTAAATTGTCTCTTGTCACTTTATGGTCCATTGATTGCAGACAGAGGCTGGGCAAATGAGCTGAAGCTACAGGAAGCCGCTCAAGTCAAAATAAGGCGGGGTTTAGAAAACGAGGAATTTCCTGCTGGCTACGACAACAGTGGAAGGTAAAGTTTGTTCTGGCGTCATACTTCAATAAATCTAATTAATAAACACTTTTCGGGATATTTTTACAGCGACATTTAGAAGAATAGCTAAAGTGAACTAGCATGTAGCCTACTAACCTGCTTTTATTGCTGAAAAGCTGAACTCGCAGTGCGAAGACTAGCCCAGAGTTAGCATCCTGTAGCTAGCATCGTATTTGTTTATAATAGTTTGGTGCAAGTCTTAACTATTACATAACTCAGATAGTCGTTTTTATTAAGACATCCAGACTTGCTGTACACACACATAAACATGAATAGCCTAATGACTGCTTCAGTGTTTTTCAAATTTGTATTTCATATCTGTAGCTTAGTTAAACGCTATTTCTATTATTCTGTAATAGTTAATTGGCTAACAGTGAGGATGTGAAGTGGGCAATCGGGATCATATTCAAAGCAAATTAGATTCGTTTTCTTTAAATATTAATATTAGTATTCCTTGTTCCTCATTTTCCTTATCCCTACTCTGTATAATTTCCATTTAGTGTTAACCTTTGGCCCCACCGTAGTATGAAAACAAATCGGGCAGTATTATGGTATTTTTATAACTGATCAAAGCAGCTTCACAATCAAATTAAAGTGCTTAAACTTTCACTGTTACTATATAATGTATTTAATAATGTTTTAAGTTGTTTGGGTGACTGTAGCAAGCCAAAGGTCAGTGGTTCTATCCCAGCTCAGGGCATGCTGCTGTTGTGTCCTTGGACAAGATACTTCTTATGGGTGATGGTGGGAGGGGATGATGGTGCAGACTGGGAGCCTCACATCCAGCTGCCCTGGGTAGACTGATAGAGATACAAAGGTAGCCTGCCACCACCAAGTAAGGAATTGAATGAATAATGCACACAGTGTAGTGTTAGTGTCAAGCTTGTAAATCACAATACGACTATGTAGTCCACTGTGCCATGATAGATCCAGTAGAAACAAACACTGGCATTGCTTGTTTTATGCTCAAACTAGCGCGGGGCAATTAAACAAGAAATGTCATGACTCATATTTAATCATCAATGATATGGTTGGGGGTTTTCAATGGAGAGGTCTACAGACAGTTCTCTGTGGTTTGGAGTTCAGACTTGGGAGGAAGAAAGTATGTTCATGAAATCAATACTAAAAGAAATGTTGTTATTGAAAAGACTAAATTAAATCAAATCAAAAAGAGAGATTAATCAATATGAATATTGCCACACCTCATCTCAAACTGTTACTATATTTATTTTCCTGCAGATGAATGTTGGCGTGGCTCACAGCGAGGTGAACCCAAACACTCGGGTGATGAACAGTCGGGGCATCTGGCTTACTTATCTGCTCCTCACTGTGGTGCTTCACATCGTCCTCCTCAGTATCCCCTTCTTCACTGTGCCGCTCGTCTGGACCCTCACCAATGTCATTCATAACCTGGTGAGTGTGGCCAGACTCACAATACAATTCACAATACAACAAAAAAGTGCTAAAAGGCTGTAGAGGTATTGACTATTTATTGTGAGCAAATAAAAAAAAATTCTATAAATGAACTTGATACTTGATGAGAAAAACTTTCTCATCAAGCTGTTTACCAATTAATTTCTACTTCGGATGGCTAGAACCCCACTTCCTCTTTCAGATTCAGCACAGCACATGTGTCAAAAGTAATGTTCATATTCACTCATTCAGAAAAAAAGTGCATCTAAAATGGTTCTCTTTGGGAAATCCATCTTGTCTATCAAAGACTGTAAATGTAAATGAGGGCCTATTCACTATTCCTTGCTAATCTCATTTGTTGTAAAATTGTAAACTGATCGCTGACTACATTGTAGTAACACGTTCTTTTTCACATGTCACATTTAAACTCCGGATGTCTTGTGCCATGACAAAGATTGGCATTTCTGTCAGCCTACTCCAACTGGGCATCTGTGGCTACAGAAGTTTGCAACCCCAAAGTATGGGGAGTGAACATAGGCTGTACAAAGACATCTATAGGTGTGAAAGAATAATGTGGCCTTTGCACCAAAATCTGATATGTGATTTCTGACCTTTAAAAGGCCCATATGTTATTTTGTGATCTGTTTATAATGTTGTTTCCTCACCACAAACTAAATACCTGCAGTTCCACTGTGTTTTTAAACTCCATACACTGTAATTTAGATGATCAGCTCTGGAGATTTAGTCTAATATTAATGTTAATATTAATATTAATAGCATTAATAATAATAATAATAATAATAATAATAATAATAATAATAATAATAATAATAATAGGATGCTCAAACGTGTGGGAAAAAAACACAACTCCAGATAGGTTTTTGCTCATGAGTCAATTTTACATAATATAGGACCTTTTAAGATTACATAAAAGACATTTACACTGCAAAATCTGATGTGAATAAGAGGGACCATGATCAGAAAGAAATTAGATGACTTTGGTGAGTTAAGTTATTTAAATTCAATCTGCTTCCAAAAGTGTGCAGTGTTTTTAACTATACTACTAACTAACTACTATAATCTAACAATTTATGATGACGTCTTTACAAAGTAATTACTGGTACCAGGTTATTGAGCAAGTAATGTGTTCATAATACATAGTAGTTAGTTACATTGCTGTAAACAGTGTAATGTTTGTGTTAATCAGGTGATGTACCTGTTCCTGCACACGGTGAAGGGCACTCCATTTGAGACCCCAGACCAGGGCAAAGCTCGGCTGCTGACACACTGGGAGCAGATGGACAATGGCATTCAGTTCACCGCATCACGCAAATTCCTCACCATCTCCCCCATCGTACTGTGAGTGTAGAGCACTGAAAGTCAAACACAGGGCCGCAGCTTTAGTCTCATCACAACAAATCCTCTTCAGTATCTCCTCACTTTTTCTCCGAGTTTGTAAAGAGATGCATTATGGGAAAACAACCCTAGAGGTGGGCAATGTAGATAATATTGAAACAATTCTGATTATTTCTAATGAATTGCATAAAAAATTGTCTTATCATTATTGGAAAAGTTAAAAAAAAATCTATATTGTTCATCCCTAACCTTGTCTCTTTTTAAGGGTAAAACATTTTTATTATCTTCATCATAGATGTGCATGTGAAAAGTTTGCAAACTTTCTAAACCAATATGTAATTTGAATTGAGACAAATCCAGTCTTCACTGTCTTTCCTCCACAGGTACATGCTGGCGAGTTTTTACACAAAATATGATGCAACACATTTCTTAATCAACACTGGCTCTCTCCTGAGTGTCCTTTTACCAAAGCTGCCCCAGTTTCACGGGGTGCGAATATTTGGGATCAACAAGTACTGACCTTCTGACAGAGAAGTTAAACCAGCAACACTGGATCATTTTGGACACAGGAAGTTTGTGGACTTTTGGAGAAGAATCATTCCAAGTGATTGTTACTGAAACACTGTAAAATACAGCCATGGAGTCAATCCACTGTTTTTAAGTATGTTAAGTTATGTTTCCTGTTCGCATTTATTGTAAAGATTTTTTTAACGAAATGCACTGGTTGCATGTCTGCAGATTTTTAGGATAGTAACTAAATGACATTTCATTTGATATATCATTACTGAAATATTATGAAGGATGATAAAGTTTATATTGCTACTGATACACATGATTGTATGCTTGCAAATATTAAGATTTTTTAAATTATTGGAGCCAGCACTAGTCTTATCAAAAGTAATGACAATCAGATATTGATACAAAACTAGTATCAAAAGTAGATACCCATTTGAGTATGTATCGATACAAAAAAAAAAAAGTCACATTCACAGGACGGAAATGAACCTTTCCTGAATATCTTTAGAATGATCTTGAGGTGTATCAGAACAAGTATAGGACCACAGACTAATTTACATCCATAGACCACTACAGAACATAACTGTACGACTGAGAGATTATATAAAACCACATGTTAATATTGAATTTATCATTCTATTGTCTAAATAAAGAGTATATTTAATATCACCAGGGTATCGGAATCAGTACTGAGTATCAAGTGTATTGCTTAGTATCCAAAACGAGTTTGAAATGTTAATATTGCCTAACACTAGCCAGCACATGTTTGGGAATCTCTACTCATTTAAATTCCCATTTTAAATCCCAAGAGGTGGCGAAGACATTAAGCTGTTGAAATGTGGGTCTTTGTGAATGGGGGAAATCCACACTTTACATGAGGCCAGTGACAGAGGCAGCAACTGTGAGCCATAAACTTAATGAAACAGGGATTCCCCAGTTCTGCATGTGTAGAGTTTGTTTGCATTAAAGGGAGGTTTCTCTGTCAGGGACAAGGTTAAAGGAAGTGCACTATAGGAAATGGTGTGCCATGTGAATGTGATGCCACATCTGAATATGGCAATGAGACACTGGGAAACACATGCAAATACTATAACCTGTGTCAACTGCTGACATTACTGGGGTGTTCCCTTCTTTAAACAAAAACAAAAGTTATAGTAGACATCAACAGCCATTAAATGTCAGTTTCACAGGTAAATTTAAACATTTAACAAGCAAATAATAAAATGATGTATCAGTTTACATGAACTGAAATCCTCACAATAGTGCAAGTCTAGAGTTTTAAATATCTAAAATCAGAAACCAATTGATACTAAAACTTTTCAAAACTAGTTACAAATATCCATACTAAAAAAGTTCACAGGACAGAAATGAACCTTTCTTGAATATCTTTAGAATAGTAATACACCCATGAACCACTAACCTACCTTGACAACTGAGAGATTATAGATATAAGGCTGCATGGTAATATAAAAGTGCTACGATTTAATGTTGAAAATCACATTGTCTAAAGAAAGTGGTTTTAATTATCAGAATCAGTACTGAGTAGAGAGTCTATTTCCTAGTATCACAATAGTTTGAAATGTTTGTGACAAGTTCTAGATGTAAAAAGGACATACAAATTGTAGAGGTTCTATTAAAATTGAATTCTTAAAAAGGTGCACAGTGTGACTTAGACCACCTGCTGGTCTCCAAGATGTTCACGCTTAGTCTGAAATGTACCATATTATTGCATTAAATTAAAATTTCTATGCTTAATGAAAATGAATATGCTCATCTTGTAAAAAGTGTAAATATTATTTGTTTATAAGTCTTCAGCTCAAACAACAGAAAATGGAAAGGGAGTCAGCTCAAATATTCACAAATCCTAAAACAATGATTTACTCCCAGTTACATGTCAGAATAATAGAAAGTACAAGCAAAGTGCGCTCCCCATTCCCAGTAAATTCACAAATACAAAAGTAAAAACCACCTTTGCTGGTCCTGAAAACTAAATTGAGATACCACCACATAAAACAGGCTTTGAATTTAACCAGTTCTTCTGATTACAAAGTCCAACATTTTATCTCATCACAAACTTCTTGGACCAATGCATGTGGTGGTACCCAGCGTTCCCAAAACTGTGGATCTCTTTTTAAAGAGGGTCCATTAAGTCACTCAGGATCTATAATGGGTTTCAGGTCATCTTCATCGTCAGTGTCGAAAATATCTTCTTCAAAAAATGACCCTCCAAATCCATACTCCTGAGAATGGACTGACACTTCATTTGGCATAAGGTGAGAGGAGCCCTCAATGAAATCAGCAAATCTGCAATAAACAGAGTTATTTTTTAACCTGTAGGTATTATTGTACTGTGACTATGAAACAAAGTACTTGTTAACATATAATTTGGATTGGCTTTTATTATATGAGACCACTTTCACTGAGAAACTACAATTTTTAAAACACAGTGTACATACTTAAATACATACATTCTATGTCACCTAGCTTAGACTTTCACTAAATTGGGATTTCATGCTCTTTATCCTTTAACACCCTTAAAAATGCAATACACATTTTGTATGCATCTTAAGTAAACAATACATTAATAAAAGAACTTATTATATCATCTGAAACCCCAATTCCCTTTGTTAATTTCACCTCTGTGGGGACTGCAGCCTGGACACCGTCTTCCAGGTGTTGAAGTCTGGGCTCTTGCAGTACTGCCTAAGCTCCTCTAGGGCGCGCCGAGTCTCCTCCTCTCCCTGCCTCTGATACTCCTCCTCTGTTAACAGGCGACGTGGCTCTGGTTTCCAGTTCACCAAGCACCTCATTTTTCTGCACAGAAAAATAGTTATAAGATAGACAGATACTTTATTGATCAAGAGGGAAATTCAAGTTTAGCAGCATTTACACTGTGCTTCTCAGACGCCTTTGTATCTCAAAGGTCACAGTGCAGTTTAACAGAAGGATTGGTCAGGTAGGGTCAGTAGATCTGTGTCAGGGCACTATTCTACTATGCTAAATGTATGATACTGTATGTTAAAACTGAACTAAACTGCACTAAATAAATAGCAGAATTAAACACTTTAGTAGTTTGTATTTATAATGAGTCAAGTTATTTATTCACCCTCTTACAGCTCAAATCTAATTGTAGAACAGAATAATAAAATGTTCCCCACAAGTGCAAAGAAAAACTCCCCACAATAAATACTGACCCCCAAAAATTGTTCTATCTAACATATACTGAATGACTATACTGAACTTGATAAAGTAATTGTCATCACAGACCTACAACTGGGATAAGAAATGTAAAACAAAATATATATCTTTTAAACTGGGAAAAGGGCCTCAAAATGTCACAGATTACAGGAAGAATGAACAGGTGATGTAGGTATTTAGAGACATTCATGTTATGTATACGTCTATGGGTATTCATGGATTTCAAGTATAGACAGTGTATATATATAGCCAAGATATTAAAATCTAAATATTGAATTGTGAGAGGTCCTTAAGAAATCCTTCAAATCAGGAAGGACTCATTTGCCTAAAATATATGAACAGATTTTCTCATCTCGCAACGCAACTTACTTGTGCACAGTGATACAGCAAGGAGACTTGTTGGACAACTAGAACCGTCCCTCCTGAAGACACTGTCCTACTGAGATGGTTATTTTCAAAGCCAATTTACAACACATCCTGTACTTGTAATTTGTAGTAATGGCCAGATGTTGGAAATTACGCATATGAATTCATAGGGGGCAATTGACTGAAGGTGCACTATATAATTTTTCTGATGGGTGGGTGGTCTTACAACTTGCCGATTTCATTGCTTTACGTAGAGAATAATGCCAAACTGTGTGATTAAACAAAGTAAGCCATCTTGCATGTGTTAAATTACAGTTTTTGATGCAGAGAAAATAGGACATACATTCTCGACTAATCTGACCTGTAATTTGGCCTGGTGGCATCACCGGCTATCTCCATGGTGATAGACAAGTTAATGCCATAATGTGGGACATTCCAGGCAAATCAATAACATGGAGGCAATGTAGACAAGAAATCCTCCACCAGAAAAGTTATAAGACAAAATGCAATTATTAGAGTTGTCTGTTATTTTGAGTAATACCTCTATAATAAATTCTATGACAACACAACCTGCTATGCTCATTATGTGCCACTACATTACTAATAGAGAGGGTAGTTGGTGTTCAGTCTGGGAGTACAGTACAGTGGCGCCATCTTGTGTTTAATGATAGGGCTTACCTCCACAAAGCAAGTGTGAATGAGATGAGGTAATCCAGGTTTTTGGCCAACACCAATGACACGATGATAGAAAAAGAGACAGACTGGATTTGATGGCTTGCGTAAATGAGGAGCAGTCCCAACAGCTGCAGAGTCCATGATAAGATGTTGATGCTCTTTTCATCTACTAGGGGACCATACCGGTAACAGATTGCAAAACTGATGAACCCCACAACTGCCACGTAACCTGAAACAGAACAGCACAGTTCATTTATACTGGAGTATACTAGAACAGTCTAAACCTGATACTTTACATTAGTGGCCATAATGTACCCAAAATAGTGAAAACTGCATAGACCATTTTTCTAATGTGAGATTAATAAATTACCTTATTTTGCCTGCTACCATCTAAATTAAACAACAAAAGCAACAAAAATGCCAATATAACATTTAAATTGATCATTTAAAATCTAAATAAATGTGTACCTAAAACAAAGTGCCAGTGGTCTTTGAGAACGGTTTGCAAGTTCCTGCAGATGAGCTGGATGGCATAAACTGACAATGACCAACCGCCGACAAGTATAAGGTAAAAAGGGCTTTTCTGTGGAGAAGTATCAAATTTTAATGTAAAAACAAGTTTTGCGTAAGGTGTAAATCTCACATTTTGTTTACCTTTGGCATAAAGCGGTACAACACAAAGAAGAGGATGATAAGAGAGGCAATCATCCCAGTGCTCACACCAGCAGAATAGTAGAAAAGTTGACTCCTAAAGAATAAAAAGGTGTTTCATCACAAGGTATTTAAAAAGGCAACTTAATTCCCACCGTCTATCCTACATTACCCTATTTATATTATTTGATCCATTTTTAATAATCAAACATTTTGCTGTGATAACCATTAAGTCAGATATTGTTCTTAAATTTAGTCTATAGTTTGTAATCTGCAAAAGGGCTTACTTGCTGAGGGAATTTGCAAATAGAAACAACAAGCCTCCAGTGAAGAACACCAAACCCAGATAGAGGTCATACTCTGCAAATGAGAGATCATTTTAGTAGGCAATATAAATATAACAATAAAGTAAAATAAAGTTACAGTATAAAAACAACATTACCAGAGTATCTGTACTTGGTGCTATTTTAAATTATTTTATACATGTCTTTCACTTTATCATATTTTGTACTGTTCATTATTTTATGTTTTTATATTGCACCACATCACCAAAGCACATTCTGAGTTTGTAAATTCTGTTTACAGACAATGGCTAGAATGTGATCTCATACTCCCAGATGGGGGCAAGAGCCAGATTTCCCCATTACTTACATTGTACTTTCCTGTGAATAAGAGAAGTAAATCACAATTGTTGATCAAGGGAATTTCTATTATTGATTAGACAACAAATACATCTGCAGGCCTGTCATAATTACTATATCAACTTATCGTTCACTATATGAAAGCTGGAACAATATATATTGTGTATGCAATTTCTTTGCAAAAGTGGGGAGAGTATTTTTGTAAGTATTTGTGTATTTTTTGTGAGTATTTTTGTAATTATTATAAGATTTGAACTGTACAGGGTTGAACTTCTATTGGTTCATTCTGCATTTCTTTTTGTTGCAACTTATGCCTCTCAATGCCACCAAAATCATGCTGGGGGTGTTCTACATACATCTCTACTGGAAACGTTCAACAGTTAACATGGTGACATAATGCACACATTAGCAAATAAGACAACAAGTTTTAAAATAGTCTGAAAATCGTAAGAAAAAATACAAAATGGATATAAACTAATTTCCAGGAGCCTGTGATCAATGCGAGTGTTCATGGTCCGGTTTAAGGGTTTGATTTTCAAAAAGGTGACTAATTGCAGAACTGTTAGCTAATGCTAGCTATCTTGTGACTGTAATTTTATGTGTGAGAGAATTGTTTAAGAGCACAAATTATCTCAGATGTTGTGTGTAGAATCCCTCAGTCGTCCAGGTAGAATCCATAGCAAAAGGAGAAATTTAATTTGTCAACTGGACAGAGTTTATTTGGTCGAATACGTTTCGCAGCTCATCCAAGCTGCTTCTTCAGTTCTGGTCAGATGCTGGCGGACACTGCTTTATATCTGCCTGAAGGGAGGAGCTAATTACAATGAAATTACTCTGAGACAACACATATTTAAATACAGTTTCTGTTAGTTAGGTGTGTCTATACAATATGGAGTGTTTACAGTTCACCTAACTAACAGATACTGTAAACACTCCATATTGTATAGACACACCTAACTAACAGAAACTGTAAACAAATATGTGTTGTCTCAGAGTAAATTCATTGTAATTAGCTCCTCCCTTCAAGCAGATATAAAGCAGTGTCCACCAGCATCTGACCAGAACTGAGGAAGCAGCTTGGATGAGCTGTGAAACGTATTCGACCAAATAAACTCTGTCCAGTTGACAAATTAAATTTCTCCTTTTGCTATCTCAGATGTTGTCGTTTCAACTAACGAAATTCTTTCTGGTGAGAGCTCAAATTAAATCTAACTTGAGTAACAGAGTTTCTAGCTTTCAGTTTCAAACCCCTAGGGAAAGTTGATGATACAGCTGCAAAGTTCCAAAAGGACCAAACGGTCCAAAGCTTTTCTGAACATACGTTCCTGAGTCTTGAGCGTGTACTCAGTTGCATCCACAGGGTCGATTTTGATGCATGTCTTTCTGCTGAAGAGGTTGATGTTGATGGAGGTTTCGTTGTGCTTCTCACGCAGCCAGCTCTGGAACCAGCCCCAGGCACTCCAGCGGTCCAGCTCCTGTAGCTGCTCCTCATCATCCACAATGTGCACCTTGAACCCCCTCGAACTCCACACTTTGACCTGGAAAATGGTTGCATCTATCAAATCATGTAAAGTATGATAGTGTGTTTTTTGTATCTCTCATGTAACCCACCTGAATCCTTGTCCATGTATATTTCCATGTTGGGTCAATTGCATTTTTGTAACAGAAAACTTTAGACCCAGAGGAAACCAGTTCTGCATCGTCTTGGAGATTTACAACTGAATTTGAACCTGTGACGTACAGACACAAAATTATTTACAACATGTAAATAACAGACAAAGTTGTATGAAAAACAAAGAGTTGAACGGACACAAACTAAATATACTGAACATTATGGCCAATAATCCTCCACTTCACAAAAACAGGCTGTGATTTCATAGAACTGGACGAGGGGGTTGTTGCTGTTGTTTGTGCTTTTAGTTCGTGCAAGACCGAACATGAAACATCACACGCATACGTTATATAAAGTTAACAGCTCCTTATTTTCCGGTTAATTGTAGACTAAAGTTACGTTGAAAATGTATTACATCGTTTAACTCTCGCAACACATTTTGCAGGCGTTGTAGCCAGTTTTACTGGTTTCAGAACGACATAAGCTAACCTGTGTTAGCACACCTCAGAGGCTAAAGAAGAGACTAGCACTTAGTTAAAAATGAAAAAGATACCATCTATTGAAGCACGATCTCTTACCTGTAGCCTGGTGTGATAACTGGGGCAAACAATTCAGTATAAAGGCAAAAACAAACAGTTTTACAGCCATACAGTGGAAGTCTTTTAACAATTTCATGCATCCCGCCATGATGACGCCGCGACGAGCCTTCGCCCCGCCTCTTCCGGAATCTTTTGTTGACAGACAGGACATTCAGCCAATCACAGAAAAGAACCCTCTACCCGAGCGTCAAAAATAAAAAAAAAATAAATAAATAAACATTAATGTTAATTTTTGAGCCAATTTCTTATTTATTCATCCGATAGGATTTGGCTTGAAAAATATACTTTTGCAGAGCACAGCCTAAAATAAATTGTTGCACCCTCTTCCGTACATGTTAATTATTAGGCTTTTATTATATGTTAATCAATAATGATCGTGATTCGTGACAGATCTACAATTAGGAAAGATATACCTTTTGAACCGGGAAAAGGTCCTCAAAATGTTGCAGATGAGAAGACAAGGAAGCATGAACAGGTGATGTAGGTATTGGTAATGTAGGTCATTTATTTCTATGGGTCTGACCTCTAACTCGTATAATTCAACAGCAGCAAGTTGATTTTTGGACCACAAAACCATTAATCGCCTCACTTTTTTTTTTTAAATTAACATAATTAAATATACAGATGCCACAGTAGGGGATAACCAGGAATGTCATGTTGTATGTTTTAATAGCTTTTTTGTTTTTAACCTTTTTCATTGTCTGGAGATATTGCTGTATTTATATTGTATTGCATTTGTACTGTATTTGTAGGGATGATCCCTTTTGATTACACAGTACATTTCTTTTATGGTAATGGGCCTTATTTTGCAAGATGAAATCAAGTACTTTAATTTCTTACATATATTACTGGGCATATTCAGGACCAGTGAAATGTATACCGACCTTGAGATCCCCCAGCCTCTGCCAATATATATCGTGTGTTCAATTTCTTTGCAAAAGTGGGGAGAGTATTTTTGTAATTCAATAAGATTTGAACTGTAAAGGGTTGAACGTCTATGGCTAATTATTTGTTCATTCTGAATTTCTTTTTGTTGAAACTCATGCCTTTCAATGATACGGTCTATGTTATAATGGTTTACTGGGACTACCCTGCTTTATTTTAATTGTGTCAAAGTAGTTTCAATATTATCATTTATGGCAATAAAATATATCTCTGCAGGGGCGGACTGGAACCTGTCATCTGCAACCCAGCTATTCATCTTATTGGACACCGCCATCATCATTTAGGTTGTATTATTTTGCATAGGGCTGCATAGCAAATAAGTTCTATACATACTACAAAGCCGTTTCAAAGCCTCCCAGAGAATCTGTGCATTACTGACTTGTTGGTGCACATCAACCTATTTTATATCCAGTGGTGGAATGTAACAAAGTAAAAGTAGTAAAGTATTGTACTTAAGTTTAAATTTTAGGTATCTGTACTTTACTTGAGCACATTTTAAAGTGGATGCTTTTTACTTTTACTACATTTTAGAGCAGGTATCTGCACTTTCTACTCCACTACATTTTTAACAGTAGTTTTTAGTAGTATTTTTTATTTATTGTTTATTATTATTTATTATTTTATTATTTCTGCTGAAAAGGTTGATGTTGTTGGAGGTTTCGTTGTGCTTCTCACACAGCCAGCTCTGGAACCAGCCCCAGGCACGCCGGCGCTCCAGCTCCTGTACCTGCTCCTCATCATCCACAATGTACACCTTACACATTGTGGATGACCCTAATCCCCTCGAACTCCACACTTTGACCTGGCAAAATGGTTGCATCTATCAAATCATGTAAAGTATAACTGATCTATAGTGTTTTTTTCATATCTCTCATGTAACCCACCTGAATCCTTGTCCGTCTATGTTTCCAGGAGAAATTTGGTAACAGAAGACTTTAGACTCAGAGGAAACCTGTACTGTCTTGGAAATTTACAACTGAATTTGAGCCTTTGATGCACAGACACAAAATATTCAGCAATATGTAAATAACACACAAAGTTGTATGATAAACAAAGAGTTGACCAGACACTAAATATACTGAATATTTTGGCTAACATTCCCCGACCTCCACCAAAATAAGGTGTGATTTCATACTGTAGAACTGGAAGAAGTGGTTGTAGTGCTTCTAGTTTGTTAAAAGAAATATCACACACATACGTTATATACAAAGTTATAATATAAAGTTAACAGCTCCATCTTTTCCCGTTAATCACAGACTATACATTGCAAATGCATTAAATAGTTTAACTCCCGCAACACATTTTGCAGGTGTTGTAGCCAGTTTTACTGGTTTTAGAACGACATAAAATAACCTGTGTTAGCACATCTCAAAGGCTAAGAAGCGGCCAGCACTTAAAGATGAGAAAGATACCATTTATTCTAGCACAGCCTATTACCTGTAGCCTGGTGACATAAGTATACACATATAAGGCTAAACAAACAGTTTTACTGCCAAACAGTGGAAGACTTTCATCAAGTTCACGCATCTCCCCATGAGGCCGCCGTGACGAGCGTTCACACCGCCTCTTTATTATTTGGCTTGGAAAATATACTAAAATTGTATCATCCTCTTGTGTCATGTCCATGTGTTGAGACCATAGACTGTATAAATATATATACAGTATACAGTTATATATACAGATTCATGACACTGTATTCAGATGCATGGTTCAGATATTGTAGGCATTTAGGCCCACATTTTTTTCTTGTTATTTGTATTGCTCACATTATAGGCCTACATTGTGCAAGACAGTTGTAATAAATGTATGTTAGAGGGTTTTCAGAAGAATAAGATCCTTTTCAATTGTGCACAGTAATACATGACATAAGTGAAAAACGGATATTGGATTAAGCGACTGCCTACATGATACAATCATAAAACAAAATAGGAATAAATAACACATTTGTGGGCAACTCAAAATATTATTTGTATAGTAAAATGTGAAATGATGTCAATCATTTTACCCAGTGAGTTGATACATAGGCCAAGTGTTGTTCTGTTTAATCATGATCATCTCTACCTACACAATGGTGCGTTTGTGCATTTCTGTTAATTTATGTGAAGAAGTTTTTTCACAGAGGAAGTTGCAGAGTCACACATCCTCTAAATAAATAATGAAGGCAAGCTATAATAAAATAATGTGTAGGCTGACAACACTGACAACTGCACAAGCATATTCTCTATTAATACTTGATAATGAGTCATATGGTCATATGCCATATTATGAATAAATTATAGTTTGAGTTTATTATTGATCTTATTGCCATTGGCTGAAATTTAGTTTAGACTTTCAAATAATTATTACCCATTGAATCAACATAGTTCTCTCAGCAAAAAATGTTATCCCATTATTGTTTCCTATTTCAATTGTTGAAATAAAAAGTAGAGAAATTACACAGTGCACCTTTTATAGCCATTAGCCAATACTGGTATTCCGTTTAATAGAAGGGAGACATTCATTTACAGTACAAGTAGGCTATGCTTATTAAGATTCTCTGAGATAGCCTGAACTTTGCATAGGTCTGACAGATGACCAGATCTGATTATTATGACAAAGTCTATTTATAGGCTAGAAATCCCAATTTGGCAATTTTATGAATTTCAAAATAAATAAATCAAAGCTAGGCCTTCTTTAAATGAACAAACCGAATGTTAACTCACTCAAGACCTTCCATTTGTGTTTGCATGAGGGATCATCATATTGATAAAATCAGCAGATGTTTACAGGACTTACCAAGGCAGTCTTTATCTATTTAGACTATTAAAATCTTAAATTACACTACTTTCTGTACATGTTTTAGGCATAAATCGCCTAACACCTTTAACATGGTGATAGACTGTTGGTAAGCCGTTTCCTGGTTGCCATGGCTACGACGCGGATTGAGGGAGGAGTCGTTAGAAGTTTGTGAAACCACGGCGCTTCATTTTGTCGCTTCATTTCCCTTTGTGCTTCCCAAAACACTGATCACGCACAAGGTAGGTCTTTGTGTTCTTTCTTTAATCTCTATACTTGTTAAATAATCCTTCATATTAAAGTTGAGAAACGTCAACATTTTTCTTTGTTTGGTCGAGAATGAGCGAACAATGTTACGCTAACGGCTGTTTGTTTTCCCAAATCTGCTAAAGAAAGTCCTAAGTAACTTTGCGTTTTTAAAGAGAAGTAAAAGTGATAGTAAAGCTGTGGATGTGATTGTATATGACCTATTAAGATACCAAACGTTTAACAAATCGAATAAGACGAACGTGTTTGATTGTATTTAGTTATTTGGCCTGTAACAAAGCGCTTATTGTTCGCTTTGATTAGCGGTTCCTCGGCCGTGACAACTGCCACTTCTAAAATGCCGCTGACTGAAACGTAAAAGTCAAAACGAGAAAAGTTAAGCAAAAGAAACGATGATTTTAGTTGTTTATCTTTTTTCATCTAGGCTGCCTCGTGACCAGAAACAGAACACTTCAGTAAACAGAGGTGTAGCCTTTCTAAACTTACCATCAAATCAAGTTAAAGTTATATTATACCAACTTTTCCATGTTAATTTCTCTTATACTTTAGCTTGAATGGCCCAATTTTACAACACTAGTTTTGAGATTTGATCAAAAAAGCTACAGTGCAACAATGAAGCAGGCAAATAGAAGAATGTCCCAGGACAACCCAACAGTTTAGAAAGGAAAATCTCAACCCATGTGTGGAAAAATATACCTCAAGGAGATCCACTCCCATAGACAGGCTGAAATGTGTTCATGATGACGCATATCTGAATTATTATAATGTTAAATATTCTGGGGCTTCGGACAAATGATTCCTTCCTGATTTGACTTGTGTAGTTGCTTTAACAGCAGGGGACTGTTGCCATAGCGTGAATCCCATGAATATACAGTATCTTCGTGTAATCTTTCCATATGGCGATAGAACTGTAATGAATGTAATGAACCAGTAAATGTTCCTGTTTTGTTTTTTTTTCCAGACTACTGATACAAACCAGTCATGGCTGTAGAGGGTGGATTGAAGGTGGTCAAGTACCTCGTTTTTTTCTTCAACTTTATTTTCTGGGTAAGTAAAATCATGTTTTTTGTAATAAAAACTTTCACAGTCAAATTCAAGGAAACTCAGCCATGAAAACAAGCGAACCAGTCTGATAAGATTTTGGATGTTGTGCTTTTCAACATCCTGGCCTGTTTTTGGTCCTGGAGTTCTGCTCTTTTCTGAAGAGAGAGAGAGAAAAAAAAAGAAGAGTAAATAGGGATAGTCAGTTACAATGTTACAAAGTTAAGTTACATTTGTTGTAGTCCTCATTGTTTTAAACAATTATGTATTATCAAAAATTAAGGACTTTTAAAAATTCATTTATTAGTAATGTTTTGAGATTCATATTTAAAAAAACAGTGTAGATTAGTCAAGTTACAGAAATAGAGTAAGTACCATTTTAGAATAGAATTAACTTTTTTTATTACACATGTTTTGTTTATTATTAGCACAACAATGATTTTACCCACAATTCAAATTTATACAAATGTAAAATTGGAGAGACATAGTATAACTTCTGTTGTGTATGTGTGTGTTTTACTAATAGAATAGAGGGTTGTCACTGGTCATATCCTGAAACCACAAGCTACTTCCTGCTGTGACCTTATCTAAGCACACACAGCTGAGGCTGTGATGATGGTATGCTTGTCTTATGACTGGATTTGAGTAGTGTAACCATGTGACACATTGTTGTAAAAGAGTTCATATATTTTGTTTCTTACTATAAACCTCTAGACTGTGTGAAGTTATATGATTTCAAAGCACTGTTTAAAACCTTGATGCAGAGAAGGTCAAGAGTCTAATGTTTGGCCTGGTTTATGGTTAATATCTCAGGGAAATTAGAAAAAGGACACCAAGTTTAACATCTTCACACTGAGGTAAATTTATTTTCACATTAGCAGCAAAAAGAGGTTCATTGCGTTAAGTTGTTATCTTATTTTTATTCCTGTACAGCACTTTGATTATCCCTGTCTGTTATAAAGCGGTACTCATAGGTTTTAGCTTCTCGTTTAAAGGCGACATTTGAGAACTTTTCACTATTCAAAAGATGTATAATATTTAGTTTTAAATAGTTAATTGCTATGGCAGCAATCCAAAATTTAATTCATTCTGAAACCAATGGATAGAAATAAAAAAAAAAAGTTTATATTATTTATTTATTTATTTATTTATTTATTTATTCATTTATTTATTTATTTATATACACAACCATATACACAACCTAACCACAAAATGTTTTCAGTCAGTGGTTCCCAACCTTTTTTGTCTTGCATACCTCCAAAGTGTTGTCTCACAAACTTGAGTACCCCCTTATTTATTTATTTATTTATTTATTTATTTATTTATTTACTATTATTAATAATGACTATTCTGTTTTCTTTTTTTAATTCTATTTATGTCAAAAATATCATATATTGCTAAGGATATTTTTGATTCAAATATCATAATTTCAAACATATATTAATAGTGGATATATCAGATATAGTTTTGTTATTTATTCTATGATGTATTGTGTTGCTTTGTAAACTGACTCTGTTCCTGCTCTGACACATTAGGCTTTTAGCTTTATACCTGAGCGATAACCAAATATTTACCCTGAGGGAGTGGTCTGTATTCAAGCATGGCACGTTGGCCACTAAGCCACTGTGGTTTCGGTAGGGCTATACTCCACTTCAGCTGGCTTTATTTGTGCATGTGTCTTGTACTATGATAATGGATTAGCAATTAATGTTACACAAATTGACTCTTGTGAGCTTTAAGCCATGTTATAATGCTTTTACCTCCTTAAAAACAAACCTGAAGTTGTGTTGTTTGATTCATAAATGTTTAAGTAAACTTGGGTATTTTACTCTACATCTCCAAAGCTCATAATGCTCTGTTCCACCTTGTGATGTCATTTAGTGGTAGTTTTGAAGTTAAGGTGAGGCACCTTTTACCTTAAGTACAGTAGACATGGCCAGTTCCACTGGTGATATTATCGAAATGATTCTAGTGAAGGTGTATGGAGTTTAAAACACAGTATGTCATGTACTGTCATATATTACCACATGACATCACAAAGTGGAACAGAGTGTTTTCCATTTGAGAGAAAATGTATACAGGCTTTGTGTGTTCAAATGTGTGAATGAAACAAAAGATAACTCCAGGTATGTTTTTGATGAGGAAACAACATAAAACAGTAATAGTACATTAATAGTATGTATTGATCAAGAATGTCTTGCGCCATTATTACAACATTACCTCATGATTTGTGACACAGTCGTCAGCTTCCTCACAAGGTAATGGGTCAGAAATGTCTACATCATTTCATCCATCTATTTAATTCTCCCCCCAAAAAATATTCATTATCCATTTACCTAAACTACATTGTTAATAAATGTTTAGTATATCAGTTGTTTCCTCAAGTATGAAAACACTATTTGAATAGCCAGATATTTTTTGCTGGTCTTAGTGGGCTATATACTTTATAACTCCTTATGTATTTTATTCACTGTTAATGATTAACTTTTAATTGTTTTGGAAGCGGCTGTCATAATGTTTGTGTTTTCTGTATTGTGTGGCAAAGAGCAATGTAAATATTAGATTTATTAGGAAGTCTTAAACACAATAGCTAAACAAAAGCCTTTATTCACCATAGCAGATTTGAACGGATTACCACAGCTGTGACCTATTTGATTTAATCAATGTATTTTTAAATCAGCATTCTAACTACATCATATATTGTTTATTGTAATAAAAAATATATGAATTTGCAATGTACATTTACATTACTTCATTTTAAAGTATTGATCACTTTACAGATTATATTGGAACAATTTCAGTTCCAGTTCAATTGAAAAGTAGATTAAGCCTTACAAGTTGGCCATGTCAAGATGATGTACTATCAATAAAAGGCGCTAGTTCCTATTTGCCTTATAGTTGATCCAAGACAGTCTTCTTGACTAAACAGTTCACTCCCATGTTTAAAAAGGATTCACTGTTACGCACACCTCCCAGGACCACGATTAATCAATGTTGTATTTCTTCATTCAGACATATAGGTAGGCCTGTTATGATGACTACTATGTTGACTTATCGTTCAATATGGGAAAGCTGGAACAATATATTTTGAGATACAAACTAATTATTTATTATGTCAGTGATTTGTTTCAGTATTATTGCTTATCATCTATATTTTACTCAGCAATATATCACACAAAATGTGTTATCCTGACAAGTCTAGATACAGGAACTTAACTCTGCCACATCCCTTTTCTTTTTGGTTTTGTCACTGAGAGGTTTTGAGTAAGGCCACTATGTTGTAAAGCGTATGAACCCTTCATTCTTACACAACCTTAAGCCTGGACAAAGCCATCCGCTGTAAGAGATGTCAACATTTTACGCCTTTTGGTAAGAAATCCTCCCTACAAATTCAATGATTCACAATTATCAACACCATGAATCAAAGTACATGGGAAAGATTACCACACATTTATAATATTTCCTAAAAATTGCTCAAATAGCCCGATCTGTGACCTCAGATTTAGACTGTTCTTTAAAGTTCACTACTCATTTGTTCTACTCTGGCTTACTTTGCTGTTATTTTAGGTCCATTAAAGACAGCCATCTTTTTCATTCTCAAGACATTTTACAGGAGCTGAATCTGGTGTGGAAAAGCCAATAGTGAGCTTTAGGAGTCACCTTCCTGAAAAAAATGTAATGGGTTAATAAACAGTATATAGTTATCCATCCATCCATCCATCTTCTTCTGCTTATCCGGGGCCGGGTCGTGGGGGTAGCAGTCTAAGCAGGGACTCCCAGACTTCCTTCACCCCGAACACTTTCTCCAGCTCCTCCGGGGGGACCCCAAGGCGTTCCCAGGCCAGTCGAGAGACATAGTCCCTCCAGTGTGTCCTTGGTCCTCGGGGCCTCCTTCCAATGGGACACGCCCGGAACACCTCTCCAGGAAAGCGTCTAGGAGGCATCCGGAATAGATGCCTGAGCCACCTGGCTCGAGCTGGCTCCTCTCAACGTAGAGGAGCAGCGGCTCTACTCCGAGCCCCTCCCATGTGGCTCTAAGGGAGCGCCCAGCCATTCTGTGGTGGAAAGTCATTTCAGCCATTTGTATTCGCGATCTTGTCCTTTTGGTCATTACCCAAAGCTCATGACCACAGGTGAGAGTAGGAACGTGGATTGACCGGTAAATTGAGAACTTTGCCTTTCAGCTCGGCTCCCTCTTTACCACAATGATCCGATACAGCGACCACATCACTGCCGACGCTGCACCAATCCACCTGTCAATCTCATGCTCCATCCTCCCCTCACCCGTGAACAAGACCCCAAGATACTTGAACTCCTCCACTTGAGGCAGGGACTGTCCACCCACCTGGAGAGGGCAAGCCATCTTTCTCCGGTTGAGAACCATGGCCTCAGATTTAGAGGAGCTGATCTTCATCCTAGCCACTTCATACATAGACTGCAAACTGCCCCAGTGCATGCTGCAGGTTGTGGTTCGATGGAGCCATTGGGACAACATCATCTGCAAACAGCACAGATGAGATCCTGTGGTCCCCAAAATCGGATTCCCTCCTGCCCCTGACAACGCCTAGAAATTCTGTCCATAAATACAATGAACAGAACAACAAAAGGCAGCCCTGGCGGAGTCCAGCATGCACTGGGAACAGGTTTGACTTACTGCCGGCTATGTGAACACAGCTGCTGCTCTGGTCATACAGGGACCGGACAGCCCTTAGCAAAGGGCCCCGGACCCGATATTCCCGGATTACCCCTCACAGGACACCACGAGGGACATGGTTGAATGCTTTCTCCAGATCCACAAAGCACATGGACTGGTTGGGCAAACTCCCATGAAACCTTGAGCACCCGATGGAGGGTGTAGAGCGGGTCCAGTGTTCTGCAGCTGGGACGAAATCCACATTGTTCCTCCTGAATCCGAGGTACGACTATCTGTCGGAGTCTTTTCTCCAGTACCCTGGAATAGACCTTACTGGGGAGGTTGAAGAGTGTGATTCCCCTGTAGCTGGAACACACCCACAACATCAGAGACTTAAGATACTCATAAGGACTTAAGACGGATCTCATATATCCACGGAGCTTTGCTACCGAGGAGCTTGTTAACCACCTCAATGACTTCAGCCAGGGTGATGGACGAGTCTGCCTCCGAGTCCCCAGCCTCTGCTTCCTCCTTGGAAGATGTGACGGTGGGATTGAGGAGATCCTCAAAGTATTCCTTTCACTGTACAACAACATCCCCAGTCGAGGTCAACAGCTCTCCACCCGCACTATAAACAGTGTTGGTGAAGCACTGCTTCCCCCTCCTGAAGCATCGGACGGTTTGCCATATTTTCTTTGGGGCCAACCGATAGTCCTCCTCCATGGCCTCTCCGAACTCCTCCCAATCCCAAGTTTTAGGCTCTGTGATCGCCCGTGCTGCAGCATGCTTGGCCTGCAAGTACCTGTCAGCTGCTTCAGGAGTACCACAAGCCAACAAGGCCTGATAGGACTTCTTCAGCCTGATGGCATCCCTTACTTCCTGCGTTGACCACCGGGTTCGGGTATTGCCGCCATGACAGGCACCACAGCTACGAGCGGCCGCATTGACAGTAGAGGCCGAGAACAAAGCCCACTTGGACTCCATCTGCCCAGCCTCCCCAGAATCTGGGAGAAGCTCTCCTGGAGGTGTGAGATGAAGGTCCCCCTGTCAGAGGGCTCTGCCAGACGTTCCCAACAGATCTTCACTATACGTTTGGGTCTGCCAGGTCTTTCCAGCTTCCTCCACTGCCAGCGGACCCAACTCACAACCAGGTGGTGATCGGTTTGACAGCTCTGCCCCTATCTTCACCTGAGTGTCCAAGGCACGCGGCCGAAGGTCAGATGACACAACGATAAAGTTGATCATCGACCTCCGGCTTAGGGTATCCTGGTGCCATGTGCACTGATGGACACCCTTGTGCTTGAACATGGGGTTTGTTATGGACAAACTGCGACTAGCACAGAAGTCCAATAACAGAACACCAATTGGATTCAGATCAGGGAGGCCAGTCTTCCCCATCACCCTTCTCCAGGTGTTACTGTCATTGTCCACGTGGGCGTTGAAGTCCCTCAGTAGAACAACGGACACAGTTATTTTGTACTCTTTACTGAGTAATGTTAATCATCAACTTTTAATTACCTTGAGAGCAAATGACCTCAATCTTGATTCAGTATAATTTCTTTTCATAGCAGTCACCTCACAGAGCTTCTTATTAACCTACATCCTGTACATTTACATGGCCAGTAAAAATCTGACAAGAAACCTGATCATCAAAAACACCTGGTGACACATCAATATATTTTTAAAGTGACTGATGTATGTTGTTGACAAATATCAGATAAGTGATGACTCCACAAATAAAGAAAAGAATAAAGAGAGATTTCTTGTCGTTTTCCAATTTGTCATTTAAAGTCATTGTATAAAATATTACTCATTCTAACTCCTCTCGCTCTGCTCCTCTGTGCAGTTGTGTGGCATTGCCCTGATCGTGATTGGCATCCTGGTGCAGGTCTCTCTACACAACACTCTGAATATTAAAGATGCCTCAGCCTCTGGAGCTCCTATCCTCCTCATCTCTCTTGGAGTCATCGTCTTTCTCATCGCCTTCTTCGGCTGCTGCGGTGCCTGGAAGGAGAACTTCTGCATGGTTACCATGGTAATTCACAACGCAGCACACCACAGGTCCAATAACAGTGTTTACAAAGCCACTGCAAGACTGTTGAAAGTGTAGTACAACAAACCTCAAAGTGTGATATTAAAGAGGGATTGTAAAACTATATAGTAGAAATTACACTTTCAAAATGCCCTGATAAGTCCCCCAGTAGAACAATGGAGTCCTCAGTTGTGGGCTGTCCTGTATCCATCCCAGGGACTCCAAGAAAGAGAGAGCATATTACCCTACACTGCTGTTGGGGCAGTAGGCTGACACAACAGTGAGGCCTTTTTCAAACCTTTTCCTCCACAGTTCCACTAAACTCTCCTAAAATTGTCTCACAGCTCAGCGGAGGTTCCTTCACTTGAGTGTTCCGAGCTGTAGCTTTGGAACACGCTCCCCTGACTCGTGTGGAAGAGACACGCCTATTTACGTGAAAGCACAGCCCACAAATATGGCCACTATCAAAGTTTGATATGAAATGCATAATTTTAATACACAGTTGAGCAGTGGTTGTTTTGTTAATACATATCGTACATATGTGACTGCATGCGTCTGTAACATGGGTGAAATTTACAATGTCAATTTAATCATCTCTAAATAAATGTGGAGTTAAACTCCTATGGTGTGTTTTGCACATGGGGCTGCTCTCTGCTGTTACGCACCCCTGTTTAGTCCACTCTGATGCTGACTCAATGTGCAGGAGCTGACCATCACACAGTCCTTTCTGTTCCTGACCCCTAGCGCGAGCCCAGGTCATCCCTTCAGGCTCAGCCCCACCAGGCGCTTTCATACGCATGGTTGGGCCCGGCTCTGCTATGCCAGACGGTGTCACCTATATTAATGAAAAACATTAAGATCATTATCTTATATGAATAATCTGTTTAGAATCTGTAATAATAATCTGTGTTTTTCAGTTTGCCGTCCTCATGAGTCTGATCATCATCGCAGAGATCGCAGCCGCTATCGTTGGATACATTTACAGAGGCAAAGTACGTGTGGCACAATCTTCTATAGATATGGAGTCTTAAATTGACATTGTGCAGCTATAAACTAAAATGCAGTATGGAAGATTACACTACCCATTTGTTTTATTTCAAATCAGATCGTTTTACAGCTTTTTTTTATAGTTCATCTAATAGTAGATGATGACACAATATTTTAAATTTCCATATCTCCAAACACCAAACATGATGCAATTTCTTACTATACTGTATGTCCTGCATTATGTAACTATTTTCGAGGGTGCTCTATCACCCATTTGTCTTCACAGTATATATATTAATAGAGCATTAATTCATCTTGCATATAGTCATTACAGTTGTTTCATTGCTGAAAAGTAACTTGAAAAACGTGTGTTGGTGTCACCTACTTGTCTCCATGGGCATGAACATCTTCATGGAGGAGTAGGTGGCGGACCCTGCACCTTGGCCTGTCACAATAAATACTATATCGCCATATTGTTTAATTAATAAAAGATGTAACAATCATGTCTGGGCGTCAATATTCATCGTGGACTCTTTGTACCACTGAGGATTTTTTTTTGTATTACGGTTTAATCCTCTTTTATATTTATTGTGACAGTGGCATAAATTAGTTTCAGTATTATCGTTATCTATTTTTTTCTTTATCAATACGAACCCAACTTCTACTTCTACCTGCTGTATATGTATCATGTTTTTATTCTGCTGTTGTGTCCATGTGTAGGTGACAGTTGTGGTCAAGGACAGCCTTGCCGACATGATCTCAAACTACAACACGAGCAGCCCCGACTTCAGAGATACAGTGGACAAACTTCAACAAAATGTAAGTTTACTGAGACTCCACCTTCACTCAACACTCTGCAGTCTGTTTGTTTTGACATATTTACTTTTGGTACAAGAGATATAGGCTGCACACAGGTCGCCATCAAAAGTATGACTGGAACTTGAACTGAAATAGAACGGGACCACAACAAGGCCTATATCAGGACAAAACTGGGTCACAATCAGGATGTGAACACCCTGTTGACATTGCATTTGCATCTCTGGATTGCCTCCAAAAGTATTTATAGTTTTAGTCAATAGATAACTATGTCATGCCAAAGCTACCAAGGTTGTTAGGGTTAGGTTATACATTTTAAGTGGCTGATTTTAATTTTGCGACCTTCTTCTTTGTGTTTTTCTAGTTGAAGTGCTGTGGTGTGAACAGCTCGGCTGACTGGAGAAGTTACACTCTTGAGGGAAACACTGTGCCAGACTCGTGCTGCATCTCTGAGAGTCAGGGCTGCGGACAGGGAACCATGAGCGACGCCTCCAAAGTCTTTCAAAAGGTACAGAGATGCTGGGACTGAATCATTTAGGCACAAAAGACAAATCTGAAAAATGTTGTGATAAAATTTGGCTAGATTTTTTCATCATTTAGTCCACAGTTCACATTTTAAACAGCCCAGAAACTTGAACTAAAAGATTAGCAAAAATAGTATAAGAATCACATGCATTTTAGAACAACATGGTTGAGGGCAAAACATGTGGCTTGGCAGGTTTTACTTTATACACATCATAAGACCACATGAATACAGTGCTCAAGAATTTAGATTTTTTCTTAATACTTGAAGCCTTTGAGATTTATTAAGCTTAAATTGTGATTTCAATCATGCCTGTGCAATTTAATTTAATAACATTTTATTTTGATTTTCTTTTTGATATGATTAAATCAGTTAATCTTTTAACTCTAAGATGTGTGTAGAATCCCTCAGTCGTCCAGGTAGAATCCATGGCAAAAGGAGAAATTCAGTTTGTCAACTGGACAAAAGTTTATTTGGTCGAATACGCAGCTCATCCAAGCTGCTTCTTCAGTTCTTCAGAAACTATTCGACCAAATAAACTTTTGTCCAGTTGACAAATTGAATTTCTCCTTTTGCCTTTTAGCTTTAAATAGAAAAAACACAAAATTAAGTTGAAATGTGATTAAATACACATATAGAGAGATATAAAATTAGCATTAGGCGAGTTCTGGTTGCCTGAACATGTTACATAGTCTGAGTTGTGGTCTTGTGGCACAGTTGTTGGTGAACATGCCATTCTTGGTTCAGAGGGAGTCATGTGTCAAAGCTGTTACAGACCTCTGCTCCTCTTGAGTGGCTAAGCCCAGTGTTTATTACATTGAGGAACAGTTGGTTCATTTGAATCTGTTTTGTACAGGGCTGTCAGGAAGCTGTGGAGGCCGTACTCAAGGCCAATGTCCAGTGGATCATAGTCGCAGCTCTGGTTATTGCCGTCTTGCAAGTAAGTTAAAGATGCACATACATTTTGGGCATTAAAGGTACACTGTGTAACTTTTCTGGGGGAGATTTGAAGGACACCAGACCAAGTTGCTTTGCCTGGAATGTTTTCACAATAGTGCATTATCATTTATCTATGTAACTTTTATTCTATTGCTAAAAACATCTTGAAAAAACTATTTCTAATTTTGACCAAGCTTGCTTCTCTACACATCTGGCTTGTAAATAAGTCTGGTTGGCGCCACATGCTAGTACCCATAGAGATAAATAAGCTTAAAGGTCCTGTATTAGACAAAATTTACTCTTTAAGACATGTTAGAATGTTGTTACCTCCTGAAAAACATACCTGGAATTGTGTTGTGTTTCATTCACACATGTTTGAGTAACCCTTTATTATTAGCCTGTCTGCATCTCCAGCTCAAAATAACTCTAAATATGTTTGTGTGTCAAACATGTGTGAATGAAACAAAACACAACTCCGGGTATTAAACATTATAAAGGAGATCAAAAAATATGGGCCCTTTAATATCATACTCTGCAACATTATAGCCAAAGCAGTTGCATATTTGTGGAGAAAAGCAGATGGCAGACCCCATCATAAGTTAAAAAAGTGGATCTTTAATGTAAAAAATATTTTGAAATTAGACACTTAACATATTAATAACAATGTATTTTATTTTATTTTTTAGATTTTGGGTGTCTCGTTTGCCTGCCTGTTGATGAGAGGCATTCGGAGTGGCTATGAAGTCATGTGATTTTAGCACTGCACTGTTGTCCTATTAACTCAGCTTTTAAATTCTTGTTTCAGAAAATATCATTTCAATGTTCAAATCTCACCTTCACTTTGCACAAAAACATTTTCTTTTGCATTACCAATATTATTACAAAAACGCTTCTAATTGGTCCTTTGAGAAGTTTCAAGTTCAGAGTTCTGTATATTTGTGTAGGAGGAAAGATTCTTCTATGTTAGACACTTTATAAGGTTATCGGGTTGTGGTAGTTGCTTTACTATTTTATTAAAAATTGTAAAAAGGAAGTCTGTGGTTTTATTTGAGCACAAAAATCACACAAAACCAGAAAAAATAAGTTTTCAATAAGTTTTCAATTTTATAATTTGGCACAGCAACAAAAATACATTCAAAACAATAATTTCACAGAATATACAACTGAATGAAATACATTGTACTTTATGGACAAAAGAACAAACCAAGCCACCAAGCCTTTGTTCAAATAGACCCAGAAAATAAAATTAAATATTGTGCAAGTGCACAAGCAGGTAAATCACAAACAATTTCAAGTAAACATCAAATAAAGTGCCTCTGTCTGTCTTTGTAGGCAGCTCCAACTGCTGTGTCACACTTAAACCAAGGGATGGTCAGTATCTACTACATCTAGCAGTAGATAACATTTAGCAGAAGTCACTTAAGAACATGAATGTCATTGCAAATTGTGTAATTCTTTTTACACAACATATTTAATCTAATCTAACCTTTAGTTTCTTGACCCAAAACCACTAAAATTCTTCTTTCACATGCTGTTCACAAGATATAAGTAGGGGCGGGCAATATTAACAAGAATAAATATATACATTATTTTTAATACTGAAAAATAATGATTTAAATGTCTTAGTTAATGTTAAAGTATTGCACTTAAGGTGACTAGACTGAATTAATCACAAGTGCAAAATATCACCTTTTGTTTCAATTATTATTTATGATAAACTTTTTCTTCCTGCTTTTTGAGGGTTTTCCCATAGACAATATTAATATACATTACCAGTCAGTTCTTTATTTTTACTTCCTACATTTTGTATACATACAGAAGACATACAGAAATTGTATGTGTAATTATGTAGTGAAGAAAAAGGTGTCAAATATTTTTAGACAAAGGATGGCTACTTTGAGGATTTGAATATATTGTATAAAAATGTGTAGTTATTTAATGTCTTTGTGTGACAAAACGTAGAAAGCAATAAAAATAAAGACAAAACATTGAATGAAATGGTTTGTCCAAACTTGACTGGTAGAGACAAATTTTCTATAATTTTATCTTTAAGTCAATACCTTTAGATGCAAACCAAGATAACTATTTTTAAACTATAATAAAACATTTGAGGTAAAGGCATGTAACAATTCAGCACATATGGTAAACAAAGGAGGCATTTATGAGGCATTTTATGTTAAGTAACTGGAATGTGTTTGAGCAAAATTGCTTGTCTTTTTTGGGATCTGCAAGCATTGAATAACAAAAAGCAAAGATTTCATTAATTCAGAATATACCCAAAATCTATCAAGATTGTGACTGAAGATATTAACTACTTGAGTTAGGGTTCATTCATTAGTTGTTTTACAGTATAGCACAGTTATAGTTACACTTGTATTGTCTTGGCTATGGCTGTTGTGCTTGCTTACAAACAAAATGGCGGATTTTGCCAACAATATTTGATTTATAACTTTTGAACCCTATCTTGACATGTTATGTTGTGAAATGCCACTTATCATTCAACTGTTACACTGTAAAAAAAAATCACCTGATAATTACACTGAATATTTTTGGATTATACTTTACATACACCTTATGTATAGAGACACTAAAGCAGGGGTCACCAAACTTTTTTCTCTGGGGGCCACATTATTGTTCCTGACTGCGATGGGGGGCCGGGGTCGGGGCCGTATAACAGAATTGTATGACCCAGACCAAAATGACCAGCAGCAGACCTCATTGTGGAGTAAAAATGACTATCCTGACACAGCCATCCACAATACTATATCAACACAGAATTCATGGTATGCATTTGTTTATCGTTATTAGTGGTTTGCAAAAGTAGTAATACCACAGATATTCCATTTATTTATTTTCTAATAACAATAACATCAAAGGTAAGAAACTGTCAGGGTAAGAAACATCTGGTGATTGACACTGGCAAAAGAGAGTGAAAAATGATAAACTGTAGGTAGGCCTGTTGATATTAACAATAATATTAATCACAAATGTATTAATAATTGTGTGCAGCACTTAATAAAAGTCAAATAAATACATTCAAAAAATCTGAGGCAAATTGAAAAAAATCAACAAAATACAAGTTGCAGACATGTTATTACTTGCCAAAAAGTAATTCTAAAAAATAGGCCATGACAACGTTTGAGGACTGCCTCATAGGGCCAGTTCAAGTGGTGGGGGCAGAGGGGCTGGGGGGCTGGTCAAAGGGGAGTGGCGGCCCAGAGTCGGCCCGCGGGCCTTAGTTTGATGACCCCTGCACTAAAGGTTAAAAGAAGACATATTAGGCACATCCACAGGACATTATTTCACATTTTGTTCATTGCAATATTGCTTGCTTTTATAATAGTAACAGGTGCACTGTCCTGTTGAACTGATTCTTTACTGCAGTGTCAGTGCACTATAAAAAACACTATACATGAATACATGTATGTATTCATGTAAAGTGTACTATACATGTATAGTGTTTTATACATGTATAGTGTATAGTGTTTACATGAATAGTGGGTTGTTTTTTTTTTAAAGTGCGGAGCCCAGGGCGGGGATAGAACAATGCTGGACAATACAGGACTACTCAAACATGCAAGAATCAATCTAAATACAACTCTGAGTAAGATAATGATCAAGGAAAACCATTATAACATGGTTAAAAGTGTGTGAAAGTCATTTTGTGCATTATATGTCTCCTTTAAGGTTTAGGGCCTTTACACTGTTCAAGCTTAAATTCTTGCCTTATGCTGACTAGTTTCCTTCTGTCAGAGTAGCCTGACCCCATGTGAATAGTTGGCTGATAAAAAAACAATGTTGTGCAAAAGCAATGACACTTCTGACTCTGCAAAAAAAAAAAGAAGAAGAAGATAAAAACATACATTTTTCCATGTTATTGTACAAAACAGTATAGAAATTTTACCTTTTAGAGTAGAGGAAACCTGAAGCCACTGGGACAACCATTCACGACACTGGTAAGCATTGAGGCCGTCAGAATTAAGCCCTCTTAAATAACAAGCCTGGAAACACATGTAAAAGTTGTGAGTTCAGAATCAGATTTACAATATTAAACAATTTAAACAGTTTAAATTTTGTGTTTCGCAATTCATATGAAATTGTTAACATTTAACACTGTTTGGTAATTTGTAATATTAAAAAAATACACTACAGAGGAACTACGTAGACCATGATCTTTTGCTCCTTTTCACTGCAGCCAACAAAACAAATTTACTTTACTTACTTTTATTGAACATGTTACTGAATATGATGCTTCAGGGTATACCTAAAGTGTTTAGTAATTAGGATGTAAAACAGTGAGTGAGCTTATCCACTTGTACTACTATTGTACTATATTATATCTGTGGTCTTTATATTTCAATGGACAAGGGACTAATGTTTTCTAATTGATAATTTGGCATATTCATAAAAAAATATATCCAAAAGGAAAATCCACAAATGTCATTTACATGGCTGTAGACCTCTTGATTAAAAGACTGATAATTGACAACTAGAAATAACTGACCCACAATCTCAATTAAAATTTGATTAATTACACAGCCTTAACATAAAGTTAAACAGACACAACCAAACAACACAACCATATTACAAATTTTAATGGACCTTTCTTATACATGGTTTAAAAAGCATTTGTTCAGGGTTCTCACCTGTCTGAGCTCGGTGTCACTGAGCTGGTGGGGGCCCAGGCGGCTCAGGGCACGGTCCAGGTACAGAAGCTCCAGAGCGTGACTGTACAGCCTCCGACCCACCATGAACACAGGCAGGTGAGGAGTGAGGAAGAGCAGCCGACTCAACTGTCTCTGCAAACACAAGGGATTCAAGAGGATTCAAGATTTACCACAGAGCTGAACAATTACAAAAACAAGAAAAATATGCAATACAAAATAAAATGAAAATATTAAGGTTGCTGCTATACACTGCTGACTTATAAACTAATCTTTAAGCTTAGCCTCCTCATATGACCAGTGGGTACTGAATATTTCATAATTTCTAATAACTTTTCTTATTGTTAGTAGATACCAGAGGATGACCAGTTTGTGGTTTCATAGTCTACAAATTTCTAATTACATTTTATGTATACAGTCTATGGACAAAACAGATTGTTGGGTGAACAAGTCTGGTCTTTGCAAATGCTCATGTTAAAATACAGAGCAAATGATAAGCACTGCTGTTTTGTGATTGATATTAAATTAGAATTAACTCAGTCACTATGTTAAATCAAGATTCCATACTTGTTTCTAGGCTAAACATGTCCTTTTGGCTAGAAAGTGCAAACATCAGCCTGACAGGGAAACTTGACTAACCTTTTGTTCTGCGCGCATCCTTTTTATGCCCAAAGGAGGTCCAGAAAACAGGCTACGGACAGCGAGGACTTCAGACACTTTGGGAGCAGATCCACTTTGCACCTGTAATAAAGCCAAATACAATAGAAAAGTGAAGGATGGTTGATATATGTATTTTGAAATATATGCACTTTCAGAATTCATCATTAGGTTAATCTTTCACTTACTTTAGCACACAAGTCTTTAAGGCTTTTTTGTAAGGGTTCATCTTTCACTTTGCGGTTTGAGTGCTCCAGTCCTCTCAGTACAGAGGGATAGTGCTGCGCTCTCAGTGAATGATAAATGCCCCGAAACATGACCTGCTGCTGTGGTGTCCAGAAGTGAGGGATCAGCATCTGCCGCGGGAAAAAGTACCTGTCCAAGGAAAAAGAAAAAACACGATTCAAGAATAAAAAGAAAGAAATTTGAAAAAATATCTGAATTGCAACTGAATCACAATCGTAATGCCAGTGGCTGCACTTATTCAGGTGATCTAACACTAAAATATATATACAGTACAATGCAAAAGAAAAATCATATCTCTCCAAAGATTGGATTTATGGCGAAATATGACCTTTTTTGAACTGCATGTGGTTTAGTTTAGCAGTTGATGTCAGAGCGAGGTGGGACTGGTAACAAAAAATCAATAATTTGCAATTTTCACAATTTTGGAGATCCACAAAATTAGAATATCAAGTACATTGTCTGTATTTAAAAACTGTCTGTAAAAAGGGCTGATTAACAAAAAAAAAAAAAAAAAAAGGGTATAACATGATACTCCTGGACTTTTGTGGTTAAAGTAATTCTCTTTTTGTGCATTCCACAAAGATATTGTCTAAAAAGTAATAATTTTAAATCATTTAAAAAAATATATATATACACAATATATATACTGTACTGCCATATAAATTTCTGTAAATTCTGTCAGAAAATTGGACAGATGTGTTTGAAAACCTTTACCCTCTAACTAAACAAACTGTTAATCACATTTATTTAGACGAGAGACTTACATCAAGACGAAAACTAGATAATTTGCAAATGGAGGGATGGAGATCAACACCAGTGGGATAGCTTTAATCAGATCTCTACGAAACTGACAAAGGGAAAAAAAACATTTCAGTGCACAATCATGTATGGTTAATAGTGAATAAATCTCTACATTGACACATTACAGTGACATCATGCTGGGGGGGTTCTGCATGTATGTGCATGTATGTATGGAACGTTCAGCTGTTTCCATGGTGGCATAATGCACACAGCAGGAAACACCATATGAGCAAACAACCCAAAAAATATTTAAGAAAACGCAAGTAAAAATACAAAATAGATTTAAACAGCATATTTTCAGGACCAATACAAGTGTTCATGGTCCTGTGTTATTAGCAACAGGTAAACAAATGAACTACTGTTACAAGGGACTACCTTCAACGAATACAGAAATAACTAACTTTGCTAACATCCATGGACAGCCAAGCGATGTCAGATTTAAAAGTGAACTATTTTCACTTGATGGGATCATGGTATAAACAGCTGGGATCAGCGTCTTTCGCTGTTTTGAATATAACTTCCATGGCAACAGAGTGGTTGGCTGCTTTTGTGGCTACCTGGCTCACATGCTGAGCAGATTTGGAAACTTTCTGTTTTTTGAGCTCAGTTTTTAACATCCAATTAATTGTGCCTCACCTGTCTGAGTTTTTCCATTTCTCTGTATGGCAGGTCTTTGTACTGCAGCCGCTCACTGTGGAGCTTTGATTTGATCCTCCTCACTTCATTTGCATCGCGAAAAAGTAACTTGAACCCTAAAATGAAGAAAAATACAAGTCAGCTGTCTGAGTTTTTTTCTGTGGTTTTCAGATTTTCTTTTGAACCTTTGCTGTTTCTGCTCATTATTTTTTGTTTTGTTAAATTGTTAATAATCTATAAACATTTAAATTACATTTAAAAAAAAAAAGGTTTCTACATGTCACAATAGAAAAAGCAAGGATTTTAACTTTCCATATTTTTAATTAAGCCTCATGTAAGTCTACAGTATAAATATCACCATAGACACTCCAAGTCTCATCTATTTATGGCAACTCTGCTGTCAAAATGTTATGATATTGTTGAATCAAACAGCAGAGCATCAAGACAGAAGAATTGTGAATTTTATCTTTCATCTTAAACTCTCTCTTAACTATACACTTCCAACATTAATAACATTATGATAGAAACATAATTTTGTGAGCACTATATAGAAGCATCTTGGGCCATTACCTTCAACTAATGTGTGGTGGAGCTGATAAAAACGGGGGAACCGCCTTTTTAGAAATCCTTCGTACTTGGCGTTGGCAGAACTGAGCTTTGAAGAAACATATCGACCAAAACCTCGCCTTACTTTGGATGTGGAGTAGCATTGTTTACCAAGAGGCAACCTAAAAATATACAAGAGGACAGCAGATGACCTTTTAACTGTGTGTTTTGCAGTCATTTTTAGATTTTTTTATGGACATACACTGAAATATGCAATACGTTTTAGTTGAAAATGTGCAATCGAAGTGATAATGAATAATATAATATATGATTTCAGATGTGTTTTGGTTGGGTTAAGCTATGTAGCGAAAGTTAGCTCAAGGATATCAGCGAAAACAAGGGAACAAATGAATAAAACATCATATTAATTTTACAGATTTGAACATTACCTGGTCTGACGGTACACAAACGGTGAATAAAGGGTGTTAGTTGTCCTGTTTATCCTGAAACCACAGATTCTGGCCAAAGACAGCTGAGCGCAGAGGCTAGAGCAGGACAGCGCCATGGTGAACTGAGGACTTCCGCGTTACCGTAATGTCAGGGATACAGAGCAAACAGATATGAATTTTACCGTAATAAAATTTTTGTCAACAAAAAATGTCACAGTATCTTTTTCTTAAACCTGATAAGCTGCCAGCCTGTTTTGAATAAGGTCAAATATGATGATTTACATCATATTTATTTAACTTATTTCACAGGAGTAAAAAAAATACTGTAACGTGTTTGTACATATATAAATGGGTGCTCAATTAAAAAACACTTTGAACAAAATAATAGTATTATGATTAAAATAAATATGAACAAAAATATTTTGGTTTGAATGGTCCATGGAACTATCTCACGTGAAGACCGTTATCGCGACATTTAAAACACGTGTGACAGAAAAAACTTATGAGCGAAATTAGCATTTCTCCAAAAGGGTTCGTATAAAATTCTTATTAAGTAGCTAATACAAACAATCTCTTTCCAATGTGTATGTTTTACCGAGAAAAATAAGTTTAAAGACATATTATTTGTAGTTCTTTATGCTAAATGCGACTTTCCTTCGCAACCTTTGCTAACAACAGCTAAAGTATTACTTTAGTAAAGTTCTGCAAGGTGTAAAAAGTTAGTTTGACAAGTAAATACATGCATCTAAATGTGGTAAAGCTCTATATAGTTAAATCAACGCAAAATTACCACATTTAAAATACATTTGAGGAATTCGTTTTCAACCATCTTAGGTTGGCCATGATTTGCATTTAAACTGTCTTTTTATTTTTATTGTATCTTTCTAGTTAGTAAAATCAAAAACAAAATGAATACAATTACATTTGGGACCACCAGTGAATCACTTCGGGCTGCTACTGCTGGGAGAGACCAACCAGTAGAGGAATTTGGTAAAAACATAACATAAATGAATGTCGTATTTTTTTTATTATTTGAAATGACTTATTTATTGTTGTTTTTCAGATAATGGGAGCAACATTGACCCAGATCGACTTCTGCAATGCCCCTTTGACAAAAATCATCAAATCAGAGCCTGTCGTTTCCCTTACCACCTAATCAAGTGTCGCAAGGTTTGTACATTTCCTTGGATGAACAATTTAGTGAAAATCTCAAAATTGCAGTTTTTGTGTCAGACATTGCAATCAATTTCTATTTAAAATCTTTGATGTATAGTGTAAATAGTCTCTAACATTAGAGATCCTACTGTATATAAAACATTCTAAGGATTTTATACACTACACTACAAGACAATCATGGGGACAGAATATTTTCTTCTTTTTTTTTTTTTTTCTCTAGAATCACCCCAAACTGGCCAGTGAGCTGAAAACCTGTCCATATAACGCCCATCATCTGGTCCCAAAGCATGAGCTGAACCACCACACACAGACTTGTGAAGACCGGATAACTATAGACACTGTGGATGGTGAGATGAGCTAACCTCTTATTTATAATGAATTGAGCTATTATTTAAGGTAAATCAAGGGATGCATAATGTGAGTGGTAGAAAAGCAACAGGGTCATATTAAATTGTGACTTGCCTTAAATGAGCATTAAGAATAACTTGAGACTACTCAAGACTCAATTAGGGAAAAAAAATACTACAGCCACAGTAACGGGATATAAAACTATAATTTCAAGATGCGCCAAAGCAGCAGTGATTAGTGATGGCTGACACCATAGGGCTGGCACTCCGTCTGCATGCTTCTATTGAATAGAAAGTTAAACCCAAACCTTGAACAGTCCGCATAGAAATGAACAGTTACAAGATGGTCACGAATTCACCTCTGCTGGGGTTAATAAAAACAGCTGTAATGAAATGAAGCTTTGCTGTTTGCAGATGCAGATACAAACGGTAAACATTGGCAGGTTCCAGTCAGTACATGGGTGAATCCGAACCAGACGGAGGACTGGGATGCAGGTAGGATCTTCATTTTTCACCTTTCCTGCATGTTTTGTTGTATTATGTTTATGTTCAAATGTGATCGTGAAAAATGCATGTTCTGTGCCCTGTAGAAGCTGATGATAATGCAGTTCGTTTTGTGTGGGGCGAAAACACTGCTCTGAATACCAGGTAAGGACTCTCATCTGCAAACAGGCTTCTATATTGGATGACTCCCTTTGGTGGTCTAATTGAAGGTGTAACATAGTGGCAATGGCACTTTGGCTAGCACTGTCTCCTTACAGCAAGAAGGTCCTGGGTTTGATTCTTGGACTGTGCTAGGTGAGGTCTTTGTGTGTAGTTTGCATGTTCTCCACATGTCTGGGTGGGTCTCTTCTGGGTACTGTGGTTTCCCCAAGCAACCTAAAACCTGCACAATTATAGATTAAATCTTAAAGTTAAGGTGGTCCTGTCCCATAGTCACTGTCAAAGTATGGCTGTTTTACGTTAATCTTTGCTGTTATGTTGTCATCTACGATTAGAATTGAATGTAATCTCAATCTTTTTCTTCTCTTCTAATTCTGTAGACTAGAAATGAGTCCCACGAATAATCTTGGACCAAGTTTCAGAGTTCCCGACACCCTGCCCTGGTTGAGCTTCAAGCCCTAAGCTGCAGTATGCACTTGACGTATGCTGCAATATTTCTTTGTGAAAGGATACAAAAATATTTTAAATTGAAAGCATTTCTAATTGTTTGTGTGTTTTATTTTATATTTGTTCTGGAGAGTTTTGTTTTGTTGAATGCCTAACTGCACAAAATTATTGTTTATGCATGTTTTATTCAAATCTTCTGGTGGGTTCTTAAAGTCTGGGAAATTTCTACATGCAAAGATCAATTATTTTATGATCTGAAACGGGTTAGTTTATCTAAAGAGGGGGAGAGGAAGTCTAATTACGTGTGTATGTTAACCGTATCATGCTGAGGCAGTTGACTGGGAGAATATTAAGTGTTGTCAGATGGACTTTGTTCTTGTATTGCATGACCATTAGATGGCGCTGTTGTATTAAATTGGCAGCCTCATTTCTTAATAGAACCCTGATTCAGCTTTTCAGTTTGTTGAATAGCCCTGACCTCTTCCTTATATTAAAACGTTATTTGATTTGGCATTTCCAGTCTTGTCTTAAGTTTGAGCTAATGCAGTGGTTTGATGATACTGATTTATTATTAAAACGTAAACTAGTGAACTTTTTTGAGTCCCTCACCCCCTACGTGGATGACCACCTCATCCCCCTCATGTAGAATGAGGCTGAATGTGTAATATATTAGTACCTGCTATTGCTATTTCATCAACATTCCCTGGGGGTGTGATGCCACTTGTGCCTCTGCTTTGTTTGAGACTTTATTAGACTGTAATCTTTATTTTAACATAATCTAACCAGAAAGAACTGACTTAGCTGGAACTACAGCAGGAGAGCTGATTTGTCCCTGTCAAATAACATTACACTCACAAGGTGGCTAGCATTAGCCAACTGTCTCACTCCCCTTTTTTATAAAAATGAAACCCCTTAACAGGACCATAAACGTCTTCATATCATATTGATCACAGGCTCCTTAAAACTTATCGACCGTGTTTGCTGATCTGTGCACTTTGTCAGCATGGTAACTGATGAACATTCCACCACAGAAATACTGAAATATATAATGTATAACACCCCCAGTGTGATGTCACTGCAAAGTATCAATTACTATTCCAGCCTCTTTCTGCGTTATGACATGCATAATTTCTCAGTGGAAAAAAATCTCACTTTTATAATTCGCGTATCAGTGAAAAAGTGACACATTCCCTAAGTAAGTTTATTGGACGAGGGACAGGGGCCTGAATGACTGTGCAGGTCCGGACAACCCAAACAGGGACAGGTGGTTTTCCCCACCATCCCTGATTCTCCCAGTGTGTGATGTCTGGGGGTTATGTAACAGTGTTGCCCTCTGGAGGCATTGAGGTGTGATCCCATTAAAGCAGCAAAGCGGCTGGAGCACGTCTATGGGGTTTGTCACCTCGAAGTGAAACCGAAGCCTTCCTCTTGTTTACTCTGGCACCACATGATGGCACAATGACACGCACACTTGCCCTTGAACCAGAGCTGGGTACAAGTAATGTTTCATTTGAGTACCCTAAAAATGTGACTATTTGTATTTGTAGGTTAATGAAATGTTTTTAAAACTGTTGCAGCTCCTTCAAGTGGTACTTGGACAGGTCTTCAGGACGCCTATGTGGGTTTGCCTGATTTAGAGTGTCCACATTTGGTCCTCTTTTTGATCGTTTCTTGTTTAGAAGAAATGTTACAGTGGAAATGATGTAGTTCACATTTAGACCTGGTTTAGCCCTAGATTAGACCTGGAATAGTTCTGTTATATAGAGGGTCACTGATCCAGCTTTTTCTGCTATAGCTTAAAGTATCTGCCGATATCAACCAGTGCAGAGGCTGAAAACAGCACTTATTTCCTTTAAACACAAATAATATAAGACAAAATTGATCCAGGTGTGTTATGTAGTTGTAATTTATCTCTCAGGTAATTACAGAACAGTTTTGTATAAATAAAAGCTCAAGCATTATGAGACTTTCTGAGCCGACTATGACCAGTAAATAGTCTTAGCTGATATCCGATCTAGCAATTTTTTTAGTAGAAAAGTACTACTCAAATAAGAGGAAAGAAGAACTGACTTATGAACAAGATGTTTTGCCACTCATCTAAGCAGCTTTGGTATTTAAAAGTTATGTTATTGGACGGACAAAACAGTAAATAATCCACAAAATCTATTTTCAAAGGACCACAAAGACTGGTGCAAGAAACACAAATGGTCAAATCATTTCATATTATCAAGCTTAAGCTTTTGTTACGTACTCAGTCACTTAACTCAAAGTAACCAAAACTTTTACAAGAATACTGGTACTTCAATAGAAATATTATCCAAGTAAGAGTAACAGTATGCTTCTAGAAAAATATAATTTCTTTAAAAGGTTACTGAAATAGTAAATGGCAAAAAAGGAGAAAATTTAATTTGTCAACTGGACAGAGTTTATTTGGTTGAATACGTTTCGCAGCTCATCCATGCTGCTTCCTCAGTTCTGGTCAGATGCTGGCGGACACTGCTTTATATCTGCCTGAAGGGAGGAGCTAATTACAATGAAAATTACTCTGAGACACACATATTTAAATACAGTTTCAGTTGGTCAGGTGATTCAATATGGAGTTGTTAACAGTTTCTGTTAGTCATGTGAGTCTATTCAATATGGAGTGGGAGTGGGGGACAGCGAGGTCCAGATCTTGGCCAGAGAAAAGAACTGGTTTGAGAGGGGAGTTAAAGAAGCTATTTTTGTCAAGAAAGAGAATCCTTCCTTGAACAGAAATGGGGGTCTCAGACATCATTTGTCTCCCATCTATAACTCTATCCTCAAACCTAAATCAAAACAAACAGAGAAAACAACGGGACGAGCCAGGTCAGGTCCAGAGGTGTGAAAACACCATCATGGCCCTGAATGGATATGCTAACTACTCCCCCACTCCCACTCCATATTGAATAGACTCACCTGACTAACAGAAACTGTTAACAACTCCATATTGTATCACCTGACCAACTGAAACTGTATTTAAATATGTGTTGTCTCAGAGTAATTTTCATTGTAATTAAGCTCCTCCCTTCCTGCAGATATAAAGCAGTGTCCACCAGCATCTGACCAGAACTGAGGAAGCAGCTTGGATGAGCTGCGAAACGTATTCGACCAAATAAACTATGTCCAGTTGACAAATTAAATTTTCTCCTTTTTTGCCATGGATTCTACCTGGACGACTGAGGGATTTTACATACATCTTAAGAAATAGTAAATGCTACTGAGTACTGCATGCTTGCTTATGTGCACCTTTAATAATATTATTTTACATCAATTGAACTGCTACGTCTGTAAATGATGTTCTGGCTTGTCTGTCAATAGAAAATCTTCAGTCAGCAACATATTGACATCAGCCTTCCCTCATCCACTTTATGGAGTAACCGGAGTAATGGTGACTTTATCCTGTTCCCTGTTGCACAAGTCCAAAACATCTAGTCATCTTGTACCTATTAATATCTGTTTTTTGTTGTTATTTAAGGTCTAATTCATGGCCCATCGAAACATGTCAGGTGTCAGATATTTAATTGGATTTTTGTTGATTTTGGCTTTGTCTTATTCAGTATTTGCACTAATTGATTTAAAGGTGCATTGTGTAACTTTTCTGGTGGGGGTCTGCTACCTGAGAAGTCTTCACTGAGATAGTATTTCTTTGCTTGCTTGTTTCCATGAAGATAAAAGTCTATTGCCATACTGTTAAAGATTCTAGGCAACATAACAGTGCAAGATATGTTTATTGGCATACTGTGGAAAACTCCAGACATCATCAGTGTGAAAAACCCATGAATATCACTTAACGGAAGGGAAGATCAGAATACCCAGGAATTGAACCCTTGACCTTGCTGTAATGTGGCAGAGGCACTAACGACTATGCCACCAAACTGTTCAGCTTTTAGCGTTGTATACCAGTGCAGAGACAGTTCTTTTTTTAATGAAAACTTTTTATATGTTATGTATTGACACTTTGGAGCTGATCTCATCAACATTTCCTGGGGGTGTGAAGCTAACTGAAAGCACTACTCTGTTAGAAACTTTATTACCCAAGTTAAACTTAATCTGATCTTTATTTTAACACAAAGCTGACTTGGTTGAAACTACAACAAGTGAGATGATGATTCACACACATATAAAATTACAATCATAAAAGCTTTGGCTATTGGTTACCATTAGCCAATAGTTTTTCAGTTAAAAAATAAAAAAGAAAAGACTCCTTTATTTTAAGGTTAAATTAGGGTTTACACTGCCCAAATAATGTCTTCCTTGTGCATAAATTGTTCCTGTATTTTGGGTGAAATTTTCCGTGTTAATAACGTAGGTAGAGGTAGGCCTATTCTGTTTAAGAACTCACCACCAACGTTCTGTATTTTTCTACTTTTCTACTTTTTTTCCCACAAACTGCCACTCAACTGAGCAAAGTTCTGATAAATATTTACCACATGTACTAACCAAGTAATAATTAGAAAAAACATGAAAACTCGTCATATGCACTTTAAAGGTCCTATATATTTAGCAAAATTGACTCTGACTGTAAGATTTTAGCCATGGTAGAACGTTGTTACTTCCTCAAAAACATACCCATAAGTTGAGTTTATGAAGTTGTTTTATTCACACATGTTTGAGTAACCTGTGTTATTAATTGTAGTTTTCCAGTTAACAGCTACCTTTTACCTTTTGTTAAACAGAGATAAGCAATTCCAGGGCTGAAAAAAACACAACTTCAGGTATGTTTGTCAAGAAGAAACAACATATATAACATGGCTTAGACCTGATATACTTTCCAGGATGTGCTGGTATCGGTGTCAGTGCATTCAGAGTTTGTTGGTTCATAATTCTGCTGACTGTGTTGTGCTAGTAGAGTAGTACTAAGTGATGTTACATGATATTTAGCAGTAGTAGTGTAGCATAAAGATATGCATTAGTCTGGTCCATGTGCACATTTGGTACAGTGCCATACGACGGACTAGTGGCAATTTGAGATGTGCAGGGAATTCGAGCGGCTAAAAGGAGCCTGGGACATAACTGGGAGGAGGTGAACGAGGGATATTTTTTTTCAGTATTGTGTATCTTGTGCCAAAAATAGACTCTTGACTCAGGATTTGTGTCTGCAACTACAGTGAGCTGCACTACTGTTTGAGACGGATAGTCAAATAAAAGTTACTGCATGTAGTTTTCAAAAATTATTACAATAAATGAATTTGGACTGCCAGTGCATACACCTGAATCTAGAGGACACAAGTTTTCTTATTCTCAGTATATGGACAGGCCATGCCTCCAGAATTCACTCACTGAGCTGCAGAGGCTGCACTAGAACTGACTGGCTGCAGGAGCTGGGGTTTAGGTAGTGACCATTCAGAGAGAGGTTTAAACCAACTCAGCATTGAAACTGGCAACACAAATGAGACTTACATGAGGCTTATGTGAGGCTCATTCTGCTTTGTGATTGGAAAATCATCTTGGGTCAACACACATCATAACAAAATGTTCACACAAAAGCAATAGCACTAATAACAACAATAACACTCATTACAAAACATGTCCATTCAGAGAGTCTTCTTGCCCACCACCCCCACCACCACCCCAGAACCAGCCAGTGAACATACCCACATAACTGCTCCCGAGGCCAGGGCGTACCCTTTCTTTTTATTCTTCTTTCAGATCAATTACTCTAAGACTAAGATGATTAAGGATTAAGTGTTTGCTTCTCTTATGTTGTCTGCCTCTCCTTATACACCATTCCTGCTGTCAGTAATGTTATTTGATCATTTGTACAAACATACAGAACAGTAAACATGTTTTGTATGTTTGTACTGTCCCCTGTGTTTGTGCATTCAATCTGTGTAACTTCACTTGGTGTTGATTAAAAAAAGGGTGGGAAAAAAGGAAAATCATCTTGAGAACCAAAACACCAAATTATAGCATGTCTAATGTTTTTGTAAATAACAACAAATCAGCCCTACAATTATTATCAATAAAAACTATATTTGATTTGATTATGGAATATCAGAATGTTCACTAGTTACCATGGTGACACAATGCACACAATAGCAAACAATGCCAAAAAGTTTTTAGACTGTCTGAAAACTCAAAAAAAAAAAAAAAAAAAAAATCAGGGAATGTTGCTTGAATCTTTAAAATCAAAATGTTACATATGTTACATACTTTAAATCAAGTGTGAGTAAACTTTTATTTTCAGTTAAAAAGGTAGAAACATTTACATTGTGCAAAAACATTAATAAACATATTCACAAACGCACCAGTGAATCCACCTGACGTGAGTCAATTAGCTGCTCATTTCATGATACAGTAAAACAAAACACTCAAAGAACGCAGTTCATACTAGGCCTGTCACAAGAATTACAATCAAATTATATTTTTAGGGGTCAATATTTATCGTACATTCTTTTTTTATCACTGACTTTTTTGTGACATAACATTTGAGCTATAGAATCACTTATTTTAAAGGTCCTACATTACACAAAAAGACTCTTGGGCGCTTTAAGCCATGTTATAATGTTGTTACCTCATCAAAAACAAACCTGGAGTTGTGTTTTGTTTCATTCACATATGTTTGAATAATCCTTTATATATACAGACTAATAGTCTATCTACATTTCTAAAGCTCAAAATGTTCTGTTCCAACTTCTGACATCATGAAGCTGTAGTTTTCAAGTTAACAACTACCTTTTTGTTTTGTAGAAGTAAAAGTGTAAATGAAAGAAAACACTCCAAGTATGTTTGTGACAAGGAAACAACATTATTAACTTACAGATATGAAAATAGTGTAATATGGGCCCTTTAAGAAGCGTCTGCCGTCTAATACTATCGTACTACAACTATTTTTCCTTGACAGGCCAAGTTCATACATTTTACCCCCATACAGTAAACACACAGAGCACCATCAGGGCAGGGTCAGGGAAAGGCCAGGGGAAGGTGAGGGTGGTCCAAGCCCCCTACAGTCAGAAGGCCTGGGTTGTGCCTTTACATCAGAAAAGCTGCTGTTTTGAGGCATTTATGTGATACTGAGAAAATCTCCACAGGCTGCTTCAGTACATTCACAGTGTCCACAACATTTCAGTCATGTTTTACTGTTTTACAATATTTTACAGTTCATTTGGTTGAAAACGCTCAGTCTTTATGTGTTTGATTTGTCCTTTGTTCTTTATTTTTATCATCTCTTAAAGCAACATTGTAACTTTCTGGAGGTTGCGCATTATCTGCATCATTCCATGAAAATAGAGAGTTAAAACCATACTTTGGAACATTCTCCACGGAGATAGACGGGGTTTACGCCACACTGTTGAATATTGTAGCCAAAGGAACAACATTTCCATGGAGACAAGAGTCAGGGTTGTGAAGATGCAAGCCCGCTCAGGGTAAGGATGTATGTTATTCTCTGTTTTTCAGTGCAATAAAAACATCAAAAATGATGAAAAAACAACAAACAACTATTCAAGTCTATTTTTTGGCTTAAAAACACAGTGGGGCTTTAAAAAGGAAGCGTGTCCATGAAGATTTTCTCAATGATTGGAGGAGGAGGGACCAGATCTTCGAGTTTGAGGTAAAAGATTCGCTGAAGTCCCTGAGTACAGAGAGTCCTGAGCTCAGGCAGTTTCCCTAACAACCGTGACAGGTGTCCAGGCGGCAGGGACAGTCCACAAGTAGAGAGGTGATCTTTGAGGCAACTGATCAGCTGGTTCTGTAAGTCCTCCATTCGCTTTGAGTCCCTCAACCCAAGTCGATCTGCAGAGACAAAAATGATTTAAGAATTATTTAGGGCTGTAAGTTGTATTCACACTCTTCAACATGTTGTACCTGATTTTTACTGTCTTAAAATGTGAAAAACAGAAACAGTTCATTTTAAACCATTTGCAGTGGTCCAAAGTTATTCCCTCATGCAGAGCAACTAACATGCTAAGGCCACACGTCCTGAATCTCGGACAGTAAAATGCTTAATGATTTAAAGCAGACAGTACATAGCAGACTCATTTTGACCTTAAGAGCTACTTATACAATACTAAGATAGTAAGACACATTTTGCTCAAATATATGGAACAATTGGGTATATGGCTTTAATTACAGTTTAAAAACTGTAATTATAACATGAAGCCTGGCTAAACTGAGTCAGATGTTCTTACCAGTGATGATGACAAGGGCCGTGAAACAGGAGAAAGAAGAGACGTCCAGCTTCATGCGATGAAGACTTTGGGAAAATTCAAGGATAGATTCGATCCAGTCTCCGAACGCTGCGACACACTGTGTTTTATGAAGCACCAGTCCATTGCAGAACACCAACTTCCCCAAGTCTGGGTTTGACCTGAAAGAGACAAACTTCAGTCAGTCTTCACTCATCCTAAAAGAACGGTATGTCCTGTGCTCTTACTGCTTACTTTAAAGGTAAAAGGTACAATCACAACTGAATCTGCCAGTGGCCAGTGCCCTTTTAGGTTTAAACTAACTGGATTTCAGTGTTGAAACTGACAATCCAAAATGAGAGACTAATGTGAGGCGCATTCTGCTTTCTGACTGGATAATTATCCAAAAACCAAAACACCAAATTACAGCATGACCAATTTCACCATCATGTCCAATGTTTTTTTGTAATTAAGAATAAATCAGCATTTGAATTGTTTTCTGTAAGAACTATATTTGATTTGAACATAGATAGGTCATGTTTATGAAATGTGTTGTATTATTTTAATGCAGTATACAATGTGCTATGAATAAAATGGATGGATAGATGGTCTTTATTTGTCCTCCCTTGTAAACTCTTCACTCACCGAAAGGCTAGGCGCAGGATGAAGAGCTCTACAAAGGCGGACTCCAGGAGCAGCTCTTGGTCTTCTGGGCAGAACTCAGTGAATCCCGGGATCCTTTGGGCCCAGGTCTGAATCGCCTCCAGAGATGAGCCGAGGAGGGCGTAGAACTGCTGCACATGTTTGGCCTCTGCTTTAGTAGGGGGCGCTGTGTCGCTGTCATTGTACTGAAGAGAATAAGACAGTTTACACATATGTCTCATGGATATAACCTTTAGTTATTTCAAGTTCATATGACAGGTTAGACTAATAATTTCACTAAAAAATAGTTAACATAATTAGATTTAAGATTTATTAAAAATCTTAAATAATTTTATTTCCTGGTTGGACACATATTTAGAGGTAATTCTATAACTGTTAGCTAGCAAAAACTTACAGCTTTATTTTGTTAAATGAAAAACATTTCTCTTGCACATAAATTGTCCCTGCATTTTGGATGGAATTTTCTGTGTTGATGACATAGGCAGAGGTATTCTGTTTTAGAACTCACCACAACTTCCTGTATTTTTGTATTTTAGAAAAAAACTAAATCTCTTTTTGTATTTGTATATACCTTGGAATGGTCCAGTTTTCCAACGCTGGGGTTGGAGTCGATGTGTGCTCTAACAAGTGACGCGATCATGTTCACGGGAGAGGGGGCCACAGGGGGATCCGGGACCACTTTAGGCTTTGAAGGAAGTCGACCTCTGCGACCTTTTAAACTGTCTGTCCTCACCACTGCAAAACATTCAGTTATGATTAATATTGGGTCTATTCAAATTGTTTAATCAAAGTTAAGCATAAGTTATTTTTACACACACAACAAAATCTGATCAGTATTTGATTTCTGGAGTTTTAGAAAGATTAAGATTACTGAAGAACAGTGGCTGTGGTTTCATGCACACTCACTGAAAACATAGCCATTTAGACTTCGTGAGAAATCTGATTTCTTTCCAGTTGTTAACCGCTGGTTTTGATAAGAAGAATGCATGCAAAAAAAGAGGCAAAATATATGACAAAGATGAAAGAGAAAATGATAAAGATTGGAAGAGTTATTTTAAAGTGAAATTGATTAACTGACCCATGCCACCAGGTTTTCTGCTAATTTGATTTCTCTTGTGCAAATTATCACGCACCACAAATCAGATCTAAATACTGGGTTTTAGATTACTCTAGTTATCTGATTTTTACCCAGTGCATCAACTCACCTTCTTTAACCATCCCGACGGTGAGGCACTTTTGAAAGCGACAGAATTGGCAGCGGTTTCTCCTCCTCTTGTCCACGGGGCAGTCCTTATTGGCCAAACACACGTATTTGGAGTTTTTCTGTACAGTCCTCTGTGGGGTTAGACAAAGGTTAGTTACTGTAGGATGTACATGAAAAGTGTAAATCCATGAGTTTCAGAATGATGGAAAATTAGGACTGTTTCCATAGTGATTAACAAATTAAAACAGAATAAGTGGATATTATGAAGTTAGTTGGTATGAAAACGAGGATGCAGAGGAGTAGAGGAGATAGTGTAATTTTGTAATTTCTATCCATGGATTTCAGAGTGAGGAAAAAGTAGGACCATTACCATAGCAACAGGCAATTAAAAAACATTTCTTTTGAATGGTTTTCGAGAAATGTGCTTTTCTGACATTTATTATATGTGATTATGTAAATTTAGCATTTTTCTTGAACTCGAAATAAAAATGAATCAATGAATCAATCAAAAGTCCTCAAAATGGTGCCTCTAACAGAAAACTGAAACCAAACCATTCTGAACAAGTGATTTACCTTGAAAAAACCTTTGCATCCCTCACAGGTGCGTACTCCATAATGCTGACAGGAAGCATTGTCTCCACAAACTGCACATGAACCTTCATTTGGGTTTTTCACTTTGGGAGAGGAGCTTTCTTCTTGCTGTTCGGTACCATCCAAGTTACACTGCTCCATCGCCATAGCAGGATATGTCATAGAAGCACCGTGAGGATGGGGTAAACAAAACGCCTCATGATCCTGGAGATTGTGATGGGATTGTCCGAAACTTGGGGAAAACTGCTCTATTGACTCCGGTGTGAAAGAGAAAAATGAAGGTGCGTGCGATGTTGCCGTGTCTTCTGCTCCCCAGTATCCGGGAGTGGGTGAGTATGGGTCAAATGCTGATTCCCAAAACGAGACCGACTGGGTCAAATAACCTGGTGTAGAGGGGGTGGAAGTGGAAGCAGGGCTACTGTAATAGTCAGAACCAACTGGAGACATCGCTTCTTTGGGATAACCCACAGGAACACCAGGATAGCATCCAAAAACCTTGAGATCCTCTAGTTTAAACGGGGTATCGCTGACTGGTGGGGCATTTAGAGGGGCAGGGGTAGAACTGGTGGTGAACTGGCATGAGTAGGTTTCAAAGTCGGGTTGCATCAAAGAGCCGATAGCAGGTAAACACGGAGAGGAGATGGGGTCTTGGGGGCTGCACGTGTCTGGTGAAATCCGAGACATTATTTCTGAAGGCTCTAGACTGAACATGTTGTGGTCGTAAGGTGATGGCACAAGCTGAGGATAAACACAAGTCATAGCTCCAAAAGCTGCAAGAGAAAGACAATATATTAGAGTTGTTAAATGTAACGTAAAATCTGATACAAAAACTAGTATCAAAACTAGATACTCATTTGAGCAGGTATCGATACTAAAAAACTCACTTACAGAACAGAAATTAATCTTTCCTGAATAGCATTAGAATGATCTTGAGCTGTTTCAGAACAAGTATAAGAGCACATAGACTAGTATACAACCATGGAGAACAATTTAATGTTGAAATTTACATTCTATTGTCTAAGTAAAGTGTTATTATCACTGTGGTATCTACAACATATAGTTAAAGCTGCACTATGTAACTTTTCTGATGGAGAATCTGCCACCTGCTTATTTCTATGTAATTTAATCATTTGTACAAGTTCCACAAACTTGTACTTTACAAAATGACAATGGCATTAAACTCACAATACAAACAAATAAATGCATAAATAATCATATTAACTTTACATTATGGATTTGCCACAGTTTGCCATACTTAAGTCATGCATCAAAAGGGAAAACAGTTTCATTTATTAAATGTTTAACTTTTCTAAACTTGTCAAAACAACAATGTGCGAAAATCATATTACCAAAATTACATTGCAAAATAAATTGTTACTGTTAGATAGCCTAACAGTTAAGAAGCATTAACTTTAAACTTGCAGACAGCAAAGATTACATGGCAACATTTTCTTTTTTTAGAAAGTTGCAACTTCAAGGATAAAGCACTGAACACTGCAACAACGTGTGGTTATAATTTGGAGAACTTGCAGCACTGTTTTAAATGCTGAACTAAGTAAAACAATAACACTAAACTAAGTAGTAAGTCGTATTATTAGCTGGCATGGCCTAGACCTATAATTGTCCTCATGTAATACAGCGGTCATATGGGTATAGTCTCTAGCAAATACCAAAGTTGCAATTTCTGTCCCCAAACTTTTCACGTGGACTTGCCTATTCATGACTGTGTGCTGCTGTCCTGCTGTCTGCTACTTGTTATGATAGCATTACCGCACAAAACATTCATTTAGCCAGCCTGTCTTTGCTGATATCGCGCTTATAAGTAGCCTACAAATTGTAAAAGATATATATTTCTTACCTGATGAATTGGTAAAGTTATAGTAACCTATTCAACAGCCGATCATCTCCTGTTTCGACTCTCCAGCTGAGTGCCGGTCTCACGTCTCCAAACTCATTTATAGTATGTTTTTGACTGTACCCATGACGCGAGACACGTTTCCATACAAGGCAGGACGGTGGGCGGGGAGATTTCCACGCTTCGGCCAATCACAGCTCGGCTTCTGTTGAAACGCCGCGCAATGACGCACGCCGGGATTCCGTTGACGCGCGTGAAGCGAAGAACCACAGTATTGTTTGCCCTCTCGTTCACTCACCCGCCTTACATGATTATACTGGCTGAAGTTTGGGCAGAAGTGACACCGGTTTAAAACCTACTCATTGTTTTTGAATAGAAATTGAGAAGAAGAAAAAAATAGCCAACGTCGCAGGGTTTCACTCTGATGACCTAAGGATAATGAGATCGGGGTAATTAAAATTAGGCTAGTAATTTCTGCTTCTTTCTGCAAACAGTTGCAAACCTCTTGCACATTAGCAATTACAATGTTGTTGTTGTTTGTATTAATGCTTATATTCAGGTCTCCCTCGGAAAAAAAAAAAAAATCTCTCAAGGGACTTCCCAGTAAAATGAATTATACAGTCAGGTATGCACTGCAGTAAAACAGAATGCAAATTGTGCACTCTCGTTCGAATAAATTAGTAGTAGCCGAGTAGTAGTAGTAGCATGAGTATTAATAGCATTAGTAGTAGCATGAGTATTAATAGCATTAGTAGTAGCATTAGTAGTAGTAGTAGTAGTAGTAACAGCAGTAGTAACTCTTGAACTTTGGAACTAATATAAATGATCAGGTTTAATATTTGTGATTTTTAAAAAAAAATATATATTTATATATAAGTGTATAGCATTATTGTGCAGGGCTGCAGGCTCATGTTACATGGCATCTAAAAGCCAGGCGAGCCTATGTAATCACAATGTAGAATCTGAGAAGAACTGATAAACTGTTGTGAGCTCTTTAAAGTGAAACAACTGGGTGTCTGTTACAGATCAAATGGAAAGATGAGAAAAATAACATGTTTGGTGAATGTGAAACTGCATATAATAATAGATAACTTATTACAGAGAATTCCATCTAAATACAAGTAAAATAATTAAATATGTCACTGGGGGCTATGGTGAGCTTTTTTGCATAGATTAAAGGTGTGAAATTGTTGATGACTTTAATACAATTTTACACGTGATAGCTATATTAATTTACAAATATTTTATACATTTGAATAGCCACAAAACATTTATATAAGATTTTTGCATTTCTGAAAATTTCAAACAACCATGCAACTTCACCAGGTCTAAACCAGGACTAGAACAGGACCAAACCAAGTCTACACCAAGACTTAACTGGGTTCAAACTTGGAAAAGAGTGTGAATGCAGTCTTGTATTTTCCTCTATAGCTATAAGTCTCATTCATACTACTCAACCAAAAAGTAGGAAGTAGTTTACATGCAGTATGTCAGTTACTATAAGGAAGTGGCACTCTGACTTTTGCAGTCATAACTTCGAGTTGCACCTGCTACAATGGCCTCAAGGGCACAAACCGAAACAATCCAAGGGTGCACAAGTCATTGACAACCACACATGTTTCAACCTCTATTTTAGTCCTGTTAAAAGTTCTAATTTAGTCCTATAGTTTGGACCTGGTTTAAACCTGTTCAGACTTGGTTTAGACCTGGTATAGTCTTGGTTTAGACAAGGTTTAGCTGCTAATTTAGTTGATGTTTAGTCCTGGTTCAGTCACAGAGTTGTACTCCGTAAATGTTTTTTCTTTCTTGATTTTTTTTTTTTTTTTTTTTTTTTCACCTAAGGCTACTTGAACACATACCACATTAAAACTAGGACTAAACCCAGAACTAAACCAGGACTAGAACAGGACTTAACCAAATCTACATCAGAACAGGACCAAACCAGGTCTACATAACAACGTGGCCAAACCAGGACCAAACCAAGACTTAATGCATCCTCCTTGTTTTGATCTGATGTAATCCTGTTTTTGATCCTGTTTAGTCTGGATTCATTTCCTGGTTAGTCCTGGTTTAGACCTGTTCAAGACGCAGTGAATATTGGTTCTTCTGGTTTAATTAGTTATTTTTTCTCCTCAAATTAGTTCTGGCTCAATCATGCTTTATACGTTGTTAATGCATGGCTTGAATGTGGTTATTTTTTATTTTTTATCCAATCTAGTCCTGGTTTAAATTAAATGTCACTTTTGTCCTATTTTAGTCCTGCTTTAGTCTTGGTCTAGTTCTGGTTTCTTCTGTCATCATCAGTTAGAATATAAAACTCTATAACCTCTTTGGTGGGTGCTAAAATCTCTCTTACACCAGGCACACCCACTGATGTTCTCTGTTTCTGCATGACTATGGACTCCTGTGACGTCATCCCCCACCCATGGATCCCCCTGCCGGGTGCCCCCTCCACATTCTTATCAACGCAGGACAATCTCACAATATAATATTACACTACACTCACTGGAACATTTCCTTTGACACAGACCAGCTCACGCCACCACACACATTCAGAGATTACTTTGATTATACTAGGAGGCAAGACACGACTTTGCACCTGTTACTTTATTAGTAAGCTATTTTTGAATTGAGAACATGGATAGATGCTGTTACCTCATCAAAAACACACCTGGAGCTGTGTTTTGTTTCATTCACGCATGTTTGAGTAATCCTGGTTTACTAGTCTGTCTCCAAAGCTCTAAATGCTCTGTTCCACCTTGTGATGTCATGAAGCAATAGGTAACAGCTATCTTTTACATTTTGTTCAGTAGAAATGGCCAATTCCAGGGCTGAAATTATCCAAATGATTCTGGTTAAGCTGTATGGAGTTTAAAAAACACAGTGGAGCTTTTCCTGTATTACCACATGACATTGCAAGGTGGAACAGAGTGTTTTCTGTTTGAGAGAAGAACTCAGCCTAATTATGTAAGGCTAGTGTGTTAAACGTGTGAATGAAACAAAACACAACTCTAGGTATGTTTTTGATGAGGAAACAACATTATAACATACTGTAGATCAGAAATGTACTCACTATAGACCCTTTAAAGATTTTTGGTCCATAGAGCAATAGAGTGACAAGTGGAGAGAGACATTCAGCAAACTGTCAAATCCAGGAAGTGATCTGAGACACGTTGCAGCGTTGTGTGTGTGCTGTGACCAAACTCACATTTTCCACAGGTCTATAACATGACTATATAAGGTCTAAATTTGGGCTAATAAATCTGATACTGACTACACCCATCCATCCATCCATCCATCCATTTTCTTCCACTTATCCGGGGCTTGGTCACGGGGGCAACAGTCTAAGCAGGGACTCTCAGACTTCCTTCACCCCGGACACTTCCTCCAGCTCCTCCGGGGGGACCCCAAGGCGTTCCCAGGCCAGCCGAGAGACCCTCCAGTGTGTCCTGGGTCTTCCCCAGAGCCTCCTCCCGGTGGGACATGCCCAGAACACCTCCCAAGAGAGGCATCCAGGAGGCATCTGGAACAGATGCCCGAGCCACCTCAGCTGGCTCCTTTCATGGTACCATAGGAGGTACCAGATTACCTTTAGAAGTACGCATTCCACAGTTTGAAAATCACTGCTCTAGGTCATATACTGCCAGATAGTGGAGCAGAAATCTTCCATTCTATTCTTGTCATACAGAAGATGTTTTGTGCACTGTTTTACAAGCTCTCCTCTCTATGGATGCCTTTGTTGATGGGGAAAGTCTGTTGGGCAGTTGAGAAGAGCTGCAGATAACTCTCTTGATTATCAGCCTGAAATGTAAAAGAGGCAGAACACAGGACATCAGTCTAAGATTTGCATTTCCTTGGTTCCTATAGGACACACTGAACTCTTCCCAGTTAATTATTTTTAGAAGTATTGTCACTGCAAGTTCACAAAATTATCTACCATTCTAACCTCAATAAGAAAACCATATTGGTGTGAGACAGACTTGATGTTAAAGTTACAAATTAAAGCTCCTGTATTACACAAAATTGAGCTTTAAGCCATGTTAGAATGCTGCGTCATCAAAAACATACCTGGAGTTATGTTTTGTTTCATTCACACAAACAAAACAAACAAAGCACAACTCCTTTATTATTAGTCTGTTTACATCTCCAAAGCTCAAAATACTCTGTTCCACCTTGTGATGTCATGTTGTTTTTTTTTGTCAGCTACCTTTTACATTTTGTTCCATAGAGATCGTCAATTCCAGGTCTGAAATTAACCAAATGATTCTAGTTTAAAAACACAGTGGAGCACTTGCTGTATTACCACATGACATCAAAAGGTGGAACAGAGTGTTTTCTGTTTGAGAGAAGAACACAGCCAACAAATATGCAGGGTTTGTGTATTAGACATATATATATATATATATATATATATATATATATATATATATATATATAAAAGATCAGACGATACAGCTAATGATGATCTGGTTAAAATTGTCTATTCAATTATTAACTTTTTTGCAGTAATCTAAAAATATTCATAATGTGTTAGGATTTGTGCCCATGTAGCTGAGAGCTGTGGTAGATAGGTAAGTATCTTTTCAAACAACACAGCTTTTTAAAGCCCTATCCAAAATCCCCCGAGGATACTACTCACAAGTCAAAACGCTGGGCAGCACTACTGTACAGTCACATGTTACATAATATTATAAAGAGTTACAGACGAGATGTTCCTTTCTCAAAATACAAACTTACAGTCCCTTTGACGGATGATTTGAGTGGGAACAACACCTGTCGGTTCCAGTTTGTGTTTGACAGATCTCATATTTTCCCCCCACGGAGCTGTGGACAGAAGGTCATGAGAAGGAGGGGGACGGGTCAGCAACTCCAAGCTCCAGGCAAACTGCTCTGACATGGACTTTTCATGTGGACAGTTTAGACCAACACCTGTATTTTATTTTATTTTAAATGCCTCACTCTCACTTCAGTGCTGTAAGTCCTAGCCTATACCCACCAAAGAGAATAAGAGAGAAGATAACTTACATGTATTTTTTATACACAAGTCAATAATTTAAAGGTGCACCATGCCATTTTTCTGGAGGAGAGTACACCACCTGCTTGTCACCATGGAGATGCTATTGCTTTGCCTGGAATGTTCCACAGTATGGCATAGCACTTATATGTGTTGTGTGTTTATTCAGTTACATGTGCTCAATAATACCTTGAAAAAAATGCATTCTTACTGCAAGTGGAGTCTCCAATCCACAGATCTGACCAGAATGTATTTTATTTAATTTAGTTTATTTATGAAACAGGGACAGTGCACAATCTACATCAACCTTAAGAGGAGAGATGCACTGTGCAGGTTGTAGCACTAGAGCTCATTTCCACTGTCGTCCCTGGTGCATGTTTTTAGGCTTGATGGGGGAAACCGGAGTGCCCGGAGGAAACCCACCCAGACACGGGGAGAACATGCAAACTCCACACAGAAAGACCCACGCGAATCTGGAACCTTCTTGCCCGGAAAGGCCGAGGCGACCCAAGGCTCGAACCCGGCTTGCTGGGGTCAACTGTGTCTCAGTGGAAATCAGTAATGTAATGCCATACTGTGGGAACATGTAGGCAAAGCAATAACATCTCCGTGGAGACAAGCAGGTGGTACCCTATTCCAGAAAGGTTACAGAGTGTGCCTTTAATTTGCACGATATTTCGATGACCTCAACTTCAGAACAGACAATTATCTCTGTGGACCTTATATTTGAAGGCAATGGTGCAATTCAAGAGAATATCTACATTGGTGACTCATTTCTTATTTCTTAAACTAAAACTAATTTGTTGCTAATTGGTGACATAAAGTCTACTGTTTTGAAATTCTCTGGATCATACAACATTAACATCGTTACAACATGGAATCAATTGCACCAAAAGAAAAACGTGTGTCCTATTTCGGGAAGCTACTGCTGTACCCATGACGTTTATGTCTCATGTGAAGCCGTGAACGCGCACGCTTCCTCCTCCTCTCCTCGCTCGCGCACGCCCACATCACGCCCAGAAAGAAGAGGGCTTTGAATCACACTTGTCACTATCGCATTTCACTTCTTATACAGTTTAAGGCATAAAACACGTCACATATTTCACATAGCGGTCGAGGCTTTAACAACCTCCTCACATGATGTCCAAAGAGCCCGCTATATTCCTACGTGCTCAAGTAAAAGGTTGCGTAATGCGCTTTACGTGCCGCCTGTACGAATTGAGTAGGTTACCTTTATGTTAAGCTGTGTTTTGTTTCACGTTTGAGTAACACTTTATTATTAGTCTCTCTTAATCTCCGAAGCTCAAAATGCCTTGTTCCATTTTATGATGTTATGAAGCAACAGTTTTCAAAAGTAACAGCTACTTTTTCCTTTTCCTTTGGTTCAGTAGATATCGGCAATTCCAGGGCTGAAATTATACAAATTATTTTAGTGGAGGTGTATGGAGTTTAAAAACACAGTGGAGCACTTCCTGTGTTACCACATGACATCACAAGAGTGTTTTCAGTTTGAGGAAAAAAACACAACCTAAATATGAAAGGTTTTTGTGTTAAGTACATGTGTATATAAAAAAGTGGACTAAGCGCGTGTAGTAGCGCACCCCCCACGTGCTGTGCTGAGAGCAAATTACTGTGCGCTATAGATGCCACACCTCAACCTGGTCTCTACTCAGCAAACGCCACGCCCGATAGTGTCCTAGTGCGCTCCATCTCTCACATCCATGGCCAGTGAGCGCGGTAAGGCTGGTGCGTTGTGCTGTTGTCCTTGTAGGAGAGGAGGTGGGTCTCTGGATGCGATCTGATTCCCCTGGACCCTGTCTACCCTTCCCTGGACACACTTAGACGATGACTACACAAACCCATTTTTATAAACAGATATTTACTTCGCTTGATTACCTGCACGGTCCGTTCAGTGGTGGCTCATTTCTCATCAGTTCACACAGTTCTCAGGCTCTTTCTCAGAACACTTGACACAGTTCTCATTCAGAAACACACATGTGAGTTCAGCTTGCTTTTTCCATAGTACAGGTCTGTTCTCATGTGGTTAAGGACTTTGGCCCAAACACTCACTTTCAATATAGAAACTCAAACATGACAGCAAAAAACTACAATTTGTGGGCACCTAAAATCTAACAATAAATGATTTTACACACGAACAGTGAGTACAGACTGTATAGAGACATACCACATACAGTATACAATGTGTAATATTTGAGTACACAACATATTGCAAAAGCAAACTTGATATGTTTGCTACTTCTGTGCTCTTTCATTCATTTGACACAAATGAATGAAAGAGCACAGAACACACATGACCAAAGAGTGAGAGTTTTGATTTTGAGACTTTGAAGGGCGATTGATCAGTTTTGAATATTAAAGAGATATTTATTTTGCTGAGATTAAATTAGTTTTGAACAACTACAATTCTGTTTAGGATTTTGTGTGAGCTATTTGGAAATGTAAATTTTCTGTGGCCATACCAGTTTGTCCAAGAAGCTAAGGCCTGGTTAGTACTTGGATCAGAGACAACTGGGTATTCCAAGTGCCACAGGGGGGCGCCAGTGGCAAAAATTGTCATTGTGTCCTTAGGCAAGACACTTCACCCACATTGCCTAGTAAGAAAGTTGAGTGTGCATGTGGTGGTTGGAGGTTGGAGGGACTGACAGCACAGATTGGCAGCCTCCCTTCCGTTAGTCTGCCGCAGGGCAGCTGTGGCTACAATAGTAGCTTGCCACCACTGAGTGTGGAGTGAATGAATAATGCTCTGTAAAGTGCTTGGGGTGTCTTGAATTAATTATATAGAGTGTCAAAGCGATTAAAATAAACTAAGAGGAGTTTACCATATCAGTGGTTTGTGTACTTTCTGTCACTAGATGGCAGCACGTTTGCATTAATCTACCAGCCCGCTGTAGACTATATTATCTCTGTCTGAATAGAGTAGACTACATACTCATCACTTACTCTACTCATCATCAGCAGTGAACACTCTTTGAACCATAAGCAGTGTCAGTTTAATAGTTATTGTCTATATTTTTAACATACTTAAGTCTCATCTCATTGCAGTGGCTTTGTCATTTTAAAATCCTGGCTTAGTTCTTGTTTAGACCTGGCTGTAGACAAATTTAAAACATGTTTTAGGTTTAGTCCTGGCTTAGTACTTTTGCTGCATGCCCATAATACTTGTTTCTGTGTACATTTTGCTATATTTCATTCTTCTTGTCCTCATTGGTTAAAGAGACTTTAAAGCCCAGATTGTCTGTACTCCAACAATGACGCAGATCCGGTCTTGGTGCCACAGACCTCTGCTTATGACCATAACTCTCCAGTCTACTCTGGCCTGGACTCACAATAGTTTTCTGTGAGTGGTTTTGTTCATGTTTCAGAATGCCCCCCTTTGAGCTGCCCACTCAGATTCCACTGCCCACAAGGAGAGCACAGAACAGGCAGTGATGCAAATCAGAACATTTACAGTAGTGTTGGACAATATTTTACTTTTTATTTACAAGAAATTTGGATATTTCATTCAGTGTCATTGTTGTATTTCATTATGAGTGAAGCGTGCATCTTAATTAAGCATAGAGCAAATAGGGGTGGTCTGTGGTCTGGATCTCTAGGATTCTTGGTGGTTTGGGGGGTCTTGGAAATCTAAAGTTTTTCAGTTAAATGTTTATACTTGGATCTAAGGGCCTGTCCTGGTTCATTCATACAAAGATTAGTGAAGGTTTAGCAGTGGTGGAAGGTAACAAAGTACAAAAGTAAAAGCACAATACTGTACAGTGCAATTTTTAGGTATCTGTACTTTACTTGTGTACATTTTACAGTGGATACTTTTTATTTATTTATTTATTTATTTTTCCACTACATTTGAGAGCAGATATCTATACTTTCTACTCTACTAGATCTAGACTGAAAAGTAAAAGTATTTCTCTTTATGATTTGAGACCTGCTGAAAAAGCTGAGACTTATTTTTAGCATTTCATTTAGTTAGATAATGTCCCAACTTTGACTTATAGAAAAATTTTGAAATCAATTGAATCACTTAAAATCAGCTGGATTCTTTATCAAAATTACTACATTTGATGCTTTAATCTCTGCAAAATACTTTTACTTTTTACTTTAAGTACAGTTTCAACCAGGTACTTACTTTTACTTTTACTTTTACTTTTACTTGAGAAATCTTTTGCCCCTGTATCTGTACCTTTACTTAAGTAACAAAACTGATTATTTTATCCACCACTGAGGTTTAGTCATATTGAAGTCACTGAAATTTATTTATTGGATAATGGTTTAAAGAGGCACTAAGTAATGAAAGGTCAGCTACCTTTATCTGTGGAGATGTTATTGCTTTTTCTGAAATGTTCCACAGTATGGCATTAAACTGACTGATATCCATGGAAACGAGTTACAGGTCAGATCTGTGGAGAGGACAGAAAAGTTAGTGCACCTTTATTAAGAAGTTGATTATGTGAGTCTTTTTTAATTATGTCCCCGGACAGGAAGGAAGAAGGAAGTCTGTCCCCCAGGAAAACTAGCAGTGAGAGTGGACATAACCCCTTCCTCACCCCTTTCTCTCTCCATCTCTGTCTCCCTCTTCCCTGCCATCCCTCCCTCTCATCCTCTCTTCCCCTTTCTCTCGTTCTCTTTTTCTCCCTTTCCCACTCGCTCTCTCATTCCCTCCCCACTCTCCCCACTCTCCCCACTCTCCCTCTCTCCCTCTCTATACCTCTCACATCACACACACAGTGGCTTGGATCTGACTTTGGCCTTCCTTCAACAACCTTCCTTTTGTTTTTTTCCACTTACAGTCGTGCGCAGCTGAAATAGTGTTGTTATTGTCTCAGAGTTTCCTGGACGTGTTCAAGGCCAGTGTTTCACAGAAGTCCTCGTGAAACTCTGTCAGAAGTGAATGGACTCTACAATAAAGAGCCTTGGATCTGAGTGTTATTCATTTATCAAACCAGCTGCATTGTTTTGGTGAAGCCTTTAAGACAATGATAAAACTGACATATTTGGCGACCTGTATTAGTGCCCATGCAGCCTTAGCATTCACAACACACTGATGGGAGACCACTGGGGATCAAATGAAAGAGAAAACGCACAGCAAAGTTCTTGTAGAGGTGCAAATGCAAGGAACAGCAATTTAAAAATGAAAATATGCATAGCACATAGATGGGCGATGTCCAAAAGCTTTTTTATTTTTATTACCTCCGCCAAGGAGGTTATGTTTTTGCCTGAGTCTGTCTGTCTGTCTGTTTGTTGGTTTGTTGGTTTGTTTGTTTGTTTGTTTGTTTGTTTGTTTGTTTGTTAGCAAGACAACTCAAAAAGTTATGGACGGATCTTGATGAAATTTTCAGGAAATGTTCCTAATGGTAAATCCAACAGATGATTAGATTTTGGTGATGATCCAGAAGAAATCCTGGATTCTGGATCACTTTGAAAACTGAGCTGCTTGGTGGAGGTCTGCGCTCTCTGAGTGCTTTTCTAGTTAAATAATGTTTTGTCAAAAAGCCTTCGTCAGATCATTTTTCTTGTTTTGGGCCACAGTATGCCACTGGGAATACCAGGTGCTACAATGGGACACCAGTGGCAAAGTTGTGTCTTTAGGCAAGACACTTCACCCACATTGCCTATATGAATGTGGTGGTTGGAGGAGCTGATGGTGCAGATTGGCAGATGTGGCTACAATAGTAACTTACCATCACTGAGTGTGGAGTGAATGCCTACATCTATATGCAGATTTTATTGCAATAGACCCAGTGCTGATTAGTCCCTTTGTAATCTTCAACCATCAAGATTAAGATGAAATATAAATACAAAATTCACACATGTATTTTGAACAAAATGCCAACCTATTCTCAGAGGTGAGAAAATGGAAAAAGTAGTTTCAAGGTTGTCACAAATGAATCACGGTGAAACCCCTCATATCTTAAAAAACATGACTATGGTTTAAATTCAAGTGAAATCCAGAACCGCAGGAAAGACCAGGTGTCAAAGCTGAGATTCACACATTATAAAAAGTACATTCATAAACATATTGAAACAGTATATTTATATCAGAAGTTTCATTTGTGAAAATGAAACTCATAAATTCCCAAAATCAAAACCAAAATGTTCATTAATTTGTGTATTATATTTATGAAAGAGCACAGAAAAACACATGGGCAAAGTCTAAGGTAGGTAAGGATGGTAAAACTGGCTTTTGGGAGATGATTCATCCGTTTTTAATAAAATGAAATTAATTTAAGAAAATCAAAATTCTGTTTAGGATTTTGAGAGAGCTGTTTTGCAAATGTCAAGTTTCAAGTTTGTGGAAAAAAAAAGTGTAAAATGTCTTCACAATATTTTTATCACTAGACCAAACTGAAAGGACTTCCTCTGCACCATTTCCTTTATCATGTTCGATTACATCATAACCATCTCTCACAGTCGTCATGAAGCCCACTTCCTTTACTGCGCCTCATTGCACCTCAAAAGGAGAGAGAATAGAGAGAGAGAAGAGAGGGGGTGTTTTTGTGGTTTGTGTAGGCTCAATATGTCATTCTAGTCTGTATAATCTCAAATCAAAAGTCCCCCTGCAGTATTCACCCACACAATTCAAGTCTGTTAATCTGAACTTTACGTCTTAGCTGCTACTGACAACATTACACTTGTTATAATGGAAGATCTGCGCAGTATATTCCAGTCAGGGGTCTAATAAACTGAGTGAGAGTATAGGAGGTGAGAGTATGTTGCGTCCTTTGGCAAGACACCTCACCCACCTTGGTTAATGTGATTGCAGTGTGTGTGCAGTCAGAAGCCACAGAATAGCAGCTACACTTGGACCAATGTCAGTAGAACAATATAAAAGGGTTTTGTCTGTACATTTGCTAACCTTAACCTTAAAGGGTCCATATTACCATATTTTCTGATCTATGTTATACTGTTGTTTCCTCATCACAAACATACCTGGAGTTGTGTTTGTTTCATTTACACATGTTTAACTCACAAAGCCTGCATATTTAGGCAGAGTTCTTCTCTCATACAGAAAACACAGCGATGCAGTGTGGTAATACAGGAAGTACTCCATTGTGTTTTGAAAATCCATACACCTTCACTAGAACCATTTGGATGATTTCACGCCTGGAATTTCCAATCTCTACTGAACTAAAGGTAAAAGGTAGCTGTTAAATACAAAATGTACTAATCGGGTACAACTCCAGGTATGTTTTTGATGAGGTAACTATAAGTATCAATAATACAATATCTATTATATTTCCATTTTCTTGTTATGGGAATGATGATGCTGTAGTAACCTGAAGTCTAATATTGACAGTATCAGAACAGAATTTCCTGAGAGCGTAACGTCCAGGCAAAGTCACATCTCTTGGCTCCATCCTTTTCCAGTTTTCCGGTGACTCAACTTCCTCTTTTCAGCAGAACTCCTCAAACTCTGTCTCCTTCTGTCTGACCACGTGGAGGAAAGAACTTTGTATATAAGAACATCCAAACTTAGCCTCTTTTGCCTACATACGGGTGCCATACTATATTATGTGTAGGGCTGTGTAATTAAGCGAGACTGGACTTTTTAAATAGTCAGTAGAGAATCATAGAGAAGAACTTTTTGAGTTTAAAACTGGCAATGATTGAAAGTCTATATTGATATTGAAATAATATTGAAAGCTTGTTTTATTTGTTTTTAAAGCGCCCATATTACGGTGTTTTGTGATCTATGTTATAATATTGTTTCCTTATCAAAAACATACCTGGAGTTGGAAACACTCTGGTCCACCTTGTGATGTCATGTGGTAATACAGGAAGTACTCAGCTGTGTTTTTAAACTCCACACACCTCCATTAGAATCATTTGGATTATTTTAGCCCTGGATATGCCAATATCTGCTGAAGTAAAGGTAAAAGGTAGCTGTTAATTTGAAATCTACTACTTGATGACATCACAAAGTGGAACAGAGCATTTTGATGTAGACAGACTAATAATAATAAACGTGTGAATGAAAAAAAACACAACCCCAGGTATGTTTTTGATGAGGTAACAGCATTAGAACATGGCTTAAAGGTCACAAGAGTCAAGTTTGCGTAATATAGGACCTTTAATAAGAGTAAATTTAATCCATTTGAAAATTGTGGATCAATATTATCCATCAGTATGAGGCTATGAAAATATTTGATTTGATTGAAATAAAAGACATTCACCTGTTATAGCATCATGTTGTTATTAGCAGTGTTACATAGCCTAATAATGTAAAGGAGCTTTCAGATCCCCAAAGAAAGTGCCCTTCACCAGGCCAAGTTATGAGTCAACTCTGCGAAGAGGCAAGCCAAACACCTATGATGACATAAAGGTTTTTCTTTTAGTCTATTTTTTGGTGGAAATGTTACATGATGGGCCTTTATTATCCATTATAACTTAAGTTTTAAACATATGAAATCAAGATCATTGAAGCTGAAAAGTAACTTGAAAATAAAGAACATTTTGAATTTTCACACCAAGAACAGTGTTCTAAATGCACCATGGGGGTTTAGTGAAAATATTTGTACGTGATGGTTTGAAAGCGAAACACAGGAGGATTCTGGGAATATTTGTCAAACTGAGGCGTTCAAAGATACGGGTACATGACACTTCCTGCTATTGTGCTGCCGGACTCGCCACAGCTGCAGTTTATGTAACAGGGGCTCACAAGGCAAAACAGGGCAAAACACAGTACAACATCAAGTACAGTACACAATATTCAAGTGAAGGAAGAGAATACATGTTAAAGGACTCATATTACACTATTTTCTGATCTGTTATAATGTTTCCTCATCACAAACATACTTAAACTACTGCATATTTAGGCTGAGAGATGAAAAGTTAGCTTGAAAAATACTGCTTCATGACAAGGTGGAACTGTGCATTTTGAGTTTTGGAGATGTAGCCAGACTAATAATAAAATAATCCAGGTATGTTTTTGAAGAGGTAACAGGATTATAAGATGACTTAAATGTAATTTTTGTGTAACATTGACCCTTTAAAAGAAAATTTGCTGTACTAAACCGTAATAATGGTTTTGATCTTTAAAGTTCTAACATGTAACATGAGCCAGTAAATAATCTGAAATAAAAGCAAATGGGAGACCGCTGGGAATACCATAGAGCAGCAAGTGGCTCTAGTGGAAACTGCAGTTGTGTCCTTAGGCAAAACACTTCACTCACACTGCCTAGTATGAATGTGGTGTGTGCATGAGTGATCGGTGGTGGCTGGAGGCTGGTTGGTTGGAGGTTGCAGGTTTTTCTATCAGGGCAGATGTGGCTAAAATACCACCACCAAGTATGAAGTGAATGAATATTTATTTAATTCATGTGTTTCTACTGATATAGATGTGAGAATGTGTTTATATGTATTCATTTTACTGCTGCAGTTTTGCTCTTTCAAAGCGTTACATTTTTCACAATGACAATAAATGTAAAGCACTTTCTGTGTCTTAAAAGGTGCTCTATAAATCCACTCCATTATTATTATTTAATTACTTCATTACATCTTACAGTTCACCTGGCTATGTCACAAGTCAGGTCTGTGGAGAGGCAAATTCTCTTTCAATAGGGACACATGATTTTCAATGTACTGGCTGAAATGTTACAAAAGGTAGCCCCTGATTTTATACTGCACAGATCTGCACCTATTAAGAACACTGTAAGAACGTATTAATAAGTCAATAAGTCAACTATAATTACATTGTAAGTACAATGTAAGGTAGTTACTACACAATATTACCTTTGGCAGATTTCATGATAGTGCTGCCAGTATTACAGGTTTGATAAAACAGGTCTGAAGTGTATGTGATGCAGTAGCAGCTGGCTCCTTATCACCAATAACGTCCTCAAACATCATAAACCCAGAGAGGCATGACACGGAGGCGGTTGGTTTTCAAATATTTGTTTTCTGTGATGCCCTGAGCAGAGGAGAACTCATATGCTCAATGAAAAGCCATGGAAAATGATTAGTAACCAGTTTTGACTATAACGTCAGGAAGCTCTTATCAAACATCAGCTATTTTCATTGATAACAGTTTCCAGTGAATGCACGAGAGAGAGTGGTGACTGGGCAAAGGGGCAGTTTAAGTCTGTCTAAAAGTGTAAGTGTATCTTTCTCAATTCTTTTAAACCCAGAGTGTTTGTCCACTGACCTGAAGATTGATGGTTCAAATCCCACTCTCAACATAAACATCATTGGTAGAGCGGTCAGATCCACTGGCCCACAGGTCGGCAGTGCGATTCCAGGTCCCACACATGAATGTTGTTGTTGCGTCCTTGTGCAAGACACTTAACCCACGTCACCCTCAGTGTCTGCATATACCGGTGTTTGAATGTGTGTTTGAATGGGTTGAGTTGTTCCTTGGTGTAAAAGACTCTGAAGAAGAAAAAGGGAAAAACATGCGTCCTTACTGTAAGCAGGCTTGCAATTCCATAAACCTGATTCATATTTGACCTAGTAGGGCTTGCTTCAGTTTGTTTCCATGGAAAAATTCTACAGAATTCCACAGTTCTGTAGAGGCCAAATGAACAAAATATTGCTTTAACTTCCTTTTTCTATGGAATCATACAGGTGATGTGCCGTCTCCAGAGAGTTATATACTGTGGCTTTAATGTATGCCTCACAGTATTTGTTGTTCTTGTTTTTTGTTTTGTTCAGTTTTTGTTTACAAGAAAAATCCATAGTCTATACCCATTTTATGCTATGTGAAATAGTGTAAATGATAAGATTATGGAATTTTGGAGGTTAAATAAAATTAAAAGTCTCATTGTTAAAAACATGACCAAATCCAAATTTAAAACCACTTTACCATGCACCACCCTTGGAAGAATGAGGGATTATGGACAGTTTCTATCTGTAATCTCGGTAAATGAATCCTGTCACGTTCTACCTTTGCTTCTCACGTTCCCCAAACCCCAAATCCGGTCTTTACAAGGAAAAGGTCTAGACAGGAGTGAGTAGATTTAGGATTTTAAAAATATTAGCGATGGTGGCACAGCTGTTGGGTTCTGTGTGTTAGCTCAACGTCTGTGTAACACTTGAGAGCTCAGGGGGAGGAAAGTCTCATTTAGTGGGATTGAAGGCTGCACCTGTCACATGAGGCTCAAGCCTGTAGTCTACAGCGTGTACAGGAGTATGTGTTTTATGCAGTTTAAAGTACAGGAAGAGATTTGTAAAGAGAGGGGGAAACGGAATATTTCCTCCTGCCTTATTGTACTGACTTTAAGTTCTTAAACGTGATGTTGTTGCCTCATTAGAACATATGGAGAAAGCATGAGAAAAATATAAAAGTGAAAAATAAACTGTATAGGACTAGTGTTGTCACCATACTAAAATTTCAAACTCTATTTCAATATTAATGAATAGACAGATTGTGATGCCACAATGAAAACAAAAACACTCTTTCTTTAGACAATATAATGTGATTTTCAACATTAAATTAACTTAGAACTTATTTGCTGTCAATATCGACAGCCTTATGCAAAATAACACAACCCTAATGATGATGATGATGGCGATGTCCCCCTCGTATGTGATAACTGTACATTGTGTCCATTTTCAGGCACATTCTGCACTTGGTTTGACTCTGTGACCTTTGACCCTGCAGCAGTGTCTCAGCTGTCCTCATGCAGGTGTCCTCTTTGTGTTAAGAGAGAGAGTTTTAAAGTATTTAACCATAGACCAAAGTATTTAACAGATAAACATGTTGTGGGCGTGTGATTGGCCTTTGTACAAACACGTCCATCACATGTCTTATCTAAATGGTGGATTTCCACTGAGTTTGTCTGCCACATCCTGCATCTCTCACAACCCACTCACTGTCTTCCTCGTGTCCTTATATCAACCACAAGCTCTAAAATGTACCAACCCATTTTAAAACCAACATCCTCTTTCTAAACTGACTTCATTTGCTCTACTTTCTTGGATGAAGGTCTATATTACACAAAACTGACTCTTGTGAGCTTTAAGTCATGTTATAATGCTGTTACCCCATCATAAACATAAGTTGGTGGACTTGTGTTTAGTTTCATTCACGCATGTTTGAGCAATCATTTATCTGTCTGTGGAAAGACGACACCAGTCACTATAGGAGTGCATGCTTTTAAAAGTATTTTTGAGCAATATGAACACCTGTATTATGCAAGATTTTAATGTCATATTGTGGGACATTCCAGGCAAATAAATATTAACATATCTTCATGGAGACAAGCAGCTGACAGCCCTTCCACCAGAAAAGTTACACAATTCGCCTTTAAAGTATTTGACTATAGATGTAAAGCACTAATCATTAAGGGTTAGATGACGTCAGCCTCACTTGTGAAATTGCATACCATTGGTCTAGACCAGGCATGTCCAAACTGCCCGTGGGCCAAATGCAGCCCTCAGACAAATTTTTCTTGGCCCTCAGGCTTCCAGGTGAATTGGCCCAAATTACCTTGAGCAGTTTTGACTGTAAGTTTTTTGAAAATCTACCTTGATAAGACAATATTTAATATTTATTGTGTGGTTTTGTGGATCTTAACATGAATAAAGGACTGATAGCTCATTCTAACGTGTTAAACATGCATATTTCAATTATTCACTGTACTGAGCACCAGTCTGTGGCCCTCGATCGGCCCTCTGCTTTGTCTGTGTTTAGATATGTGGTGATGATGAAAAAAGTTTGGACACCCCTGGTCTAGACTGTTACACCACACGCTTCAGTTTCCTCTTTTCTGACATAAACAAAATCGACCATAAGGATATTGAGACATGTGAGAGAGGCTTGCACAGTTATTTTTAGTAAGATGTTGTCACTTTGCTGTAAAAAGTACTTGCAAAACAAATATATTTCTTAAGAGTTTCTGTTTTTTCTGATATTGAACTGACTCTAATCAACAAATATGCCTAAACTAAGATCATTTTTAATGGATAGGGATAACGATGCACAATGTTTTTAAGTAAAACCAGCTTCTTGTCCATCTACTTTTCCCAGATATTGAAGGCCTTACAGCAGTGTTACAGTGGGGTGCCTCTAACTCCAGTAGGTGTATTGTTCTGCTCTAAAGTCCTTGTTTGTGCCTCCTGTTTAACAACCATTCATTCACTAATTACCACAGCATTAGGTCACTACAGTAACATTTCATGAAAACTACAGAAATACTTCAATCAGACATTGTTTATCCTAAATATATTGCATATTATTATTGTCATTTTGCAGGTTTTGCTCAACATGTGTTTCAGGTCTCCAAACTGGCCAAATTTAAAGGTGTGCTGTGTAACATTTCTGGTGGAAGGTTCACAAACTGCTTGTCTTTATGGAGATCTAATTGGTTTGTTCCACAGATGCCATGAAACAGATCTATGTCCATGGAAACTAGCAGGTGACACCATCAGGCCAAGTTACAGGTCAGATCTGTGGAGAGTCAAGCCTGCTCACAGTAATGCAAGAAAAAAAAATTAAAAACGCCTGTAATAAATAAATGCAACATAGGTAAGCTTGATGCCATATACTGTCTCCACAAAAACAGGCAGGGGGCCAACACATACAAGAAAAGTAACACAGAGTACAATTATTTCAGATTTGTTTTTAGTTCAGTTTGTTTTGAAATATTTAAAGAACAGTATAGTGTGTCTGTTTACAATACAACTAAACCATTAATGTATACAGCAGAAAACCGTAGGTAGTCCTTTCACCAAAACGCATTTGAAATTGAATATGTTTCTGTGTACCTCTTTTTCCTTTTACACTTGAACAGTCTTTGACATCTCCATCCGTCTGTGTCAGCATTATAGTGTTACCAAACACTTGAGCATCCCTAAGCCTTCAGTAAAGAGGCTCTAACACATGGCGCATTCCACTGCTCTGCACCAGCGACCACTATGACGTATGTGTGAATACAACTGGACTAAAGAAGTGACCGAGCAGACAACATGTGGACAGAGGGGAGAGAGGAGGAGGGGAAGAGAGGAGAGAAAGACATGAGTGAGCGAGGGACAGAGAGAGTGAAGGAGAGAGTAGGGAGTTATGTGGGAGAAAGAGAGAGAGGGAGGGAGAGAGAGACAGAGAGAGAAAAGCAAGAGAGAGAAAGACAGACAGAGAGAGACAGAGGGACAAAGTGAGAAAAAGAGAGACAGAGAGAGCTGGAGAGAGAGAGAAAGAGAGATGGAGAGGCAGTGAGTTAACTGGAGAGAGAGAGAAGACACAGAGATACAGAGAAAAAGCAGGGACAGAGAGAGAGAGAGAGAGAGAGACAGGGGAAAGTGAAAGAATGAGTGAATGAGAGAGTGACCACATTGACCTGCATTGGGTCAGCTGGTGTCCTGGTATGAAAAGAGCGTGATCGACCCCCGCTCCACAGAATTGGAGCGATCAGTGGGACAAAGCCTCTCCCTGGGAATTCTCCGGCCTCAGCTCTGGTCTGAAGGAGCTGAAAGAAAGCATTTGTGTGAGGAATCCAGGGTCATACGTTTCTCTGCACATTCCACACGATCCTACCGACAATCAAAACTATGTCAAAGCCAACAACAAGATCCATTCTCGACACCTCACATGTGAATCGCCCTAAGCCATCGCAAACCACATTTAAAAAAAACTTGAGTGGATAATTTGAACTTTGCAGCCGTTTTCCCATCAATACTTGCGGTCCATAAAGAATGCTCCTGTTGGATGGAAGCTAATCATTATATTATAATATGAGCCTAAAAAAGTTAAAGGTCATTTATTATAAATTGACTCTTGTGAGCGTTAAGCCATGTGATAATGATGGTACCTCACCAAAAACATCCCTGTAGTTGTTTTTTTTAGTAATCCTGCATTATTAGTCTGTCTATATGTCCAAAGCTCTGTTCCACCTTGTGATGTCATGAAGTGGTAGTTTTCAACAGCTCCTTTTACCTTTTGTTTAGTAGAGATTAGCAATTCCAGGACTGAAATGATCCAAATGATTCTAGTGAAGGTATATGGAGTTTAAAAACACAGTGGAGCACTTCCTGTATTACCACATGACATCACAAGGTGGAACAGAGTGTGCTTTGTTTGAGAGAAGAACTAAATATGCAGGGTTTGTGTGTGAAACATGTGTATGTTTTTGATGAAGAAACACCATTATAACATTAGAAAACAGCATAATATATGCCCTTGAAAACTTTGCTCTAAAATTTCAACAACTTTGATTTAGTTGATAACTTTTCACATGTTAACTTTGCAACAATTTCCCCGTCAACAATTGTGGTCTGAAAATAAAGCAATTAAATATCAACTTATATCCATCAGTACAATTTATTGTACTGATATACTGGTTGATCTCTTCAAATTTTCAGTTTCCAACCACTTTCTCATTAATGCTTGTGGCTTGTAAAGAAAGCTCTATTGGCTGAAACAAAATACAAAAGGCCACAAAAGTTTCATTTTGTTAAAACAACCACAAACCACACTGCAAAAACCTACAGTTGGTTTTAACTCTCACACCAGATTCACATATATGCATGTGAAAGCATAATCATTATCATAAACATACAAGTTATTTTTCTGTTTACCACATTTTTAAACCTAGATTTGTTAATAACCTTTTAAATTTTAACATTCTAATCACCTTCCCTTCAACGGTTGTGGTCTGTAAAAAAAAGCTGCTGATGGGAAGTAAAGAATATAATAATAATAATAATAATAATAATAATAATAATAATAATAATAATAATAATAATAATAATATATTTTCAAAACTTCCCTAAAACCATTTAATCTCACATTTTAAAACCTACATGGTGTTAATATTTTTTGATATTTTTTGTAATTTTAACTTTGCAATCACACTTGTGGTCTGTGACAAAACATGCAAGTAATTTCTTTGTTTACCATATTTTTAAACCTAGATTTTTTTTTAAGTGTGTCATTTTAACTTTTCCAACCAGTTGTGGCCAGAAAAGAAAACTGCAAATGTCCTAATGATAATATAATACAAACAAGTTACATAAGCTCAATTTTTGTTCACAAAATGTTCTTAAAACTATTGTAAACCACACATTATAAAAACTCAGATTTGATTGAAACTTTTATACTTTTAACTTTGAAACCATTTTCCCCTCCATGCTTGTGATCTGTAAAGTTCCTATTGATACGTTGTAGTGACATCATGCTGGAGGTGTTCTACATGTATCTCTAATGGTGGCATGTTTAGGAGTTACCATGGTGACACAATGCACACATTTGTACATTTTCAGAAGTCACTGAGCAATACAAGCGTTCACGGCCCTGTTTAGGAGTTTGATTTTCAACTAAAATGGTGAGAGTGACGGAAAAGCTGTTGGTCAGATTGTTTTAAAATAAAGCAGCTGACCGCATTTTAAACCTTAGATTTGTTGATAATCTTTCAAGATTTTACTGCAACAATTTTCCCATGGTTAGCTGTAAAGAAAGCTCCTATTAGAATCAAATCATTCATAGACACAAAATTTCCCTAAAACCAAAACGGAAACCACATTACAAAAAACTTGATTTGTTGATATCTTTTCAAATTTTAACTTTCCAACCAATTTCCCATCATCCTTTGTGGTCTGTGAAGAAAGCTCCTACTCCAAACCGAATAACGGGCATAAAAATACAAAAACGCCACAGCTGTTTATTTTTTATAAACTTGGGTAAAAAATAAGACAAGCCTAAAAACTTACAAAATGTTGTTTTTACAGAATCTCCATTTTAATGTTAGCAAATTTAATTATCTCTTGTGCATGCAGTAAAAACAAAACAAAAAGGATTCGGTACATTGGCAAATTAAAATAAATAAATAACTTAAACACAAGTTATGTACAAACTTAGAAAAACCACTTAAAATGTCCATTAATCTTATTTACAAACACAGATCCATTTGGTCTCTTTTCACTCTTTGGTGCTTTACGTCTTTGGGCCCAAGCGTTAGTATCAGCTCCTGCTATAGGTTGCATTCATTTTCTAGATGAAGAACAGGACCAATGTTACTCTATGGGTGATGGCCTATATAATTATAATAACTACAAACAGAAAATCCCAAAATTTCCAGTTTTACTCAAGTCTTTGTTAGTAATTGTATCCACAAACTTATAATTTTAATATTGTATCTTAAATTTTCTATATAACAGGCTTTTAAAGGTACGTTGGACACTAGCCTTGTATTTTATTAAGTGTGACAACATGTTCAGGGATTACGGTTTCCTCTTTGGCACCATTGTGAGGACCATTCAAAAGATATTTTGTTTTAAATAGTAAATTGCTACAACAACAGATCATTTGAAACTTTGGATTTGTATGGAAAACAACAAAATGCCACACTGTCACACTGGAAATAATATCGCTTGATTCTAAGTGTATTTGAACAGTGTCTCAATTTTTTGACAACATAGTGAAAATAGAACTTCACTTTAGTTAACTTTCTGATAGAGAAGGCCTTAAACTTTGCACCAGTTTTTGTTTCATGTTGATAGGTCCAGTAACTAAAGAGATATTAACCATAAACCAGGTCAAAACATCTGCATTTTGACACAGCAAACGCTCCCATAGAATTCAGACCTGTCCTCCATCTCCATTTTAACTATAAACCCTTTGGAGTGTTACGACATTATATGAACACAACCTATTTCTATTATTGCTCATTACAATTTGCTCTCTTCTTCCTCTAGCGGCAAGTTCAAACCCGGAATAAACTTTAAAAGCCGTCTCCGAAAGCTTTTTGGTTTATTCTTCCTTTGCAGAGAGTTGAACCCTCCTCCTTGCTTTTCTGCTGGGGTTATCGTCGCCGACTGTGGCCTGGTGTAGCTCCTTGTGCTAGCGCTACGAGTTAGATGTGTTTTAGCCGTGGTAAAGAGTTCACTAGCTGGACGTAGCCTCCTCTGGATTGACCGCAGTGGTTTTTGTTTGCCGTTTTGGTTGTTCTGATCAGAGTCCACGCTGCCGTCGGGTTGGTAGAGACAGGTTTGGTACAGTGGATCATCGTCGGTCGCGGTGCTGAGGAGGCTGGCACTGCTGCTGGTACTGCCCGTTCCCTTGATGCCCCTCGGAGCAGTCATGGGACTGGGGGTGCCGACACTGCCGTAGATCCCAGCCAGCTCCAGTGACTCGTATATGGCAGCGTCGCTCATCACTATACCTTAAAAACAAAATGATAACGTTTAGTATTGGTTGTTAGTCTATATAGAAATGAATGCAATCATAATATACATTAAAAGTACTCCTATATGAGCTAAAGACATATGCCTTTTCAGGTATTTAGTATTAAAAGGTGCATCGGAAAAGGGTCCACCAGCCCTGATGTAAAAATTCAAATCCTTAAAGTAGCCACCTTTCGCTTTGTCAAAAAATATTGTTGAGTTTTAACTTTTCTTTACTACATAATTCCATATATCTTTCTTCATATATTTGATCTATTTTGCATTTATCTGAAATGTAGAAAGTAGTAAAAATTAAGAAAAAAAAGCATTGAATGAGAGGGTGCATCCAAACTTTTGACAAACTTTTGTATTGTATATGAAACAAAATGCATTTGCAATCGTATCCTGTTTTCGTGTAAGACTTTGGTTAATTCTTAGAAACTCACCATGAACAAGCCTCTGCTCCTGCACCATCAGCGACCGATACTCGTCCCATTTCTCATGAAGAGTTTGCTGGAAAAAAAACAAAAACAAACCCCAAACATAAATAAATACATTTGTGATAGTAACACATGATGTGAAACTATTAGTAAAAGGTTAGACTGCAGATGTTAGCCAATGGATGAAAGGCCATCTGACAATTTGATGTATGACTTCTCTGAGACACAAAAGAGCAGAGCATGCATAAACATCAGGAAATCATAGTGAGGCTGTTTAATGCATCAATTTGAGAGAAATGTGAACAATGTGTGACCACATGCTCCAATAATGATCCCATATGTGTCCTTAGACTGAGGAGCTACTCTGTCCAGAAAAAACAAGTAACCCATATACATTTCTTAAAAAAATATTTTGCACAAGTTGATTAGTGTCCTAAAAGTGCAGATATAATATTGATACGTTGCATTGACATTAGACTGGTGGTGTTCTACATGTATGTGCGTAATGTTCATCAGTTAACCATGGTGACACAATGCACACATCAGCAAACACAGCCAAAAAGTTTGAATTGTCTCAAGAAAAAATGAACAATTTATTTAAAAAACACATTTTCAGACACAGCAGTGCCTATTGTTAGAATCACACCCCCTGGGAAGGTTGATGACATCAGCTGCCAAGTATCAATAATTAAAATTATGAAGAAAGAAAATTAAAAGCATAGATTTCTGCCAAGGAATTGCTAATTTCTTGCAATGATAAAGAATAGTGTATAATAAATAAAAATAAATAGTATATAAACCTTGAAATCTTCTAATTCAGGAACGTTACAAAGATGGTGACAAACCAAAATTAACAGTTTTTAATTACACCCTTCATTTTAAAATTCTCAAACAAAAAATATCTCATTAAGAAAGTTTACATTGTAGGAAACTTTTGCACGTCTAATAGAAAAATTCAGTGAAAGTTGGGGTTTAAAATCCTAAACTGTGTTTATAATTGGACATAGTAAATGTGCTAGCCGCCGCGTTCCAAATGGGAAGTTCACATGCGGCTCTTCCGGCTGACCCTGGCTCCCATTGACTTACATTGGAATATTGTGGTCCCTGCTGCTGTAAGCCTCGTCATTTTGGTCTTAAAATGTTCATATTAACCCACTCTACATGATCCTGGGTTTTTTTCCTTCCATTTTGTCCATTAAAAAATTCCTTTTCTTAATATTCATTTGAGAGGAGCCAAACGCTCTGGGTGATGTTACACTCGCTTAGTCCACTTTTTTATACAACCATGTTTAAAATACACTCAAATTCATTATGTGCTTAGATTTTCCCTAAATGTACATTACTTTGGCTATTCACAAGCAGTTTGGGGATTTTTTAAAGATAGGCCTATATAATATTTTGTTTTAAATTGTTAATTACTCTGGCTACAGTCGTCATTTTTAATCTTTAGCCATCAGGCCCTCAGCGTTTTAGAGCGAGACAGCTGCTGCCGATCTTGTCAAAACTCATCCAATTAAAGCCACTTGTTCAGGGCAGAATTCACTGTCGACGTCCAAGAATGTTGCGTCTGTTTTGTGCAGGGCTAAAGGCTGCTGGACAAACAGGTGCTGCTACAGGAGGACAGGTGAACAAGCTGTGGGCTAAATCTGACTGCTGACTAACAATGACCCAGGCAAGCACCAGCCTGACAAAGCAAAAACAGAATAAGAAAACGCGGAGGAGAACAGAACTATAGAAGGGACATAACAACTGCTGCCGTGGCAACTTTAGACAGTGTAAAAAAGGGTGGTTGATACTGACAAAAATGAATGGTTTTATTTACAATCACCATGACGATACTCAAGGGATATTAGAGCAAGAAATTAATCAAAAATGTAAATGTATAATTATTGATTTAGTTTTAAATAATGTGAATGTGACTGAAAAATGAACCACAAGAAATATAATTTTTTTGTGTTTTTGGAGGATTACACGCAAGTTTTTGGTTCTTACTTTTATCTGCTCTAACACTTCGAGTGTTTTAATTATACAAGACATATTCAGTACAAACTTTGCATATTTCCAAAACACTGCAATATTATCCATTTTAATGACATCTTACACCTGAAAATAAGGCTTATTCCAACTCGATGGGGCTATTGAAAACACATTCACAGAAATATATATTGTACCTAACTGTTTATGCACAAATAAACTGCAAGGTAGTAAGTTAATTCAACTAAATCCTAGAAAATATATTGCTTATAATAAACCTACCTTCAGATACTGCAGTCTTGCCTCCAGTTCTGCTTTGCGTATTGAGTCGCTGTAAACAGTCTCTAATCTGTAAACAAGAAAACATGGCAGAGAAGATTAACTTTAGATAAAAAATACAACTCAAAACAGGCGTTTCTAGAAACCAAATGAAAGAGTCTTTTCATAAGTCTTAGTCAGTTTAAATCCATGTTTCACACTTTATAGAAGGGGGAAAAAAACAGAAGGCCAAGTAGCATAGAGTTTCCGTTTACTTTTATGGTTGTGAATGCTTTGAATCACATGATTCTGACACTATCTTTAATGCTTTTCACACTTAGAGAAGTCGCTACTGTAATTTGAAGTGTATGTCTGTAAACTGGCCTGCTGTTTTGGTCTGTGTTGTGGTTAACCTCAGTGTTTTTATAGATTTCTTTTAAAAGTACAGATGGGACTTGCTAATAGACCTTTTAATGTTTTACAAGTAAGTTAAAAGAAGAAAGGAAAGAGTGGCTTTAATTAGATGCCTTCTTAACAAAAGGGGAAGTGTAGTAACAATGGCAATACGATAAATAAAATGATTTTTAACACTATTTTTAGGTCATTCAATGCTTCACTGTCTTCACTAGAAAAACTAAACGTTTGCTGTTAACCACCTCCCGCTTCAGGTCATCACAAGGTGAACAGAGCATTTTGAGCTTTGGAGACGTAGACAGAATAATAATAAAGGATTACTCAAACATGTGTGACTGAAACAAAACTCTGGGTATGTTTTTGAGGAGGTAACAGTATTCTAACAAGGCTTAAAGCTCAGAAGAGTCAGTTTTGCCTTTAATAAAACATACCTGAGAGAGTTTCCACAGGCCTTGATGAGCTGCACGATCTCTTTATGTCGAAATCCCTCCACTGTGGCCTCGTTCACACTGGAGATGGTGTCACCTGCAAAATGTACGCAAATGTTCAGTTTTTTATTCAGCACTTTTCTTACTTCATTAGATAGTCAAAACATTTAACATTAGAGGTGCAAGATTTATGGCAATAATATATTCACAATTCTTACATCAAAAGTGGAAGTGTCTTGCCAAAAGAGGGACACAACAGGAATGAATGACAGAAGCAGGCCACATCTTAGACAGGGCAGACTCATATCTCTTTTATAGCTCGTAAACCTCATGTGCGACACAAATGTGGAAACGTGGCAGAGGCTAAAGAGCCACTGAATAAAACTTCCTCAAAGTCAATGTGTGACTCTGTAGTAGCAACATGCGTTTACACTTTACACTGGTCTAAAAACTCAATAGACCTGCACAATACGTCACTATTGCTGCACTGACAATGGTCCTGGTCTAGTCCTGTTCCAGTCCTGTTCCAGTCCAGGTTGAGACAAAGTTGAGTCCGAGTTCAGCCCTAGTTCAGTCCTGGTTTAGTCCTGACTCCTGAGCTAGACTTGGTTTGGTCCTGGTTTCGTCTTGGTTTGGGTCCTGATTAGGGGTCCTGGTTTTGGTCCTGTTCTAGTCCTAGTTTAGCCCAGGTTTAGTTTGGAGTTTAATTGCAGTTTAGTCTTAATTTTAATAAGCTCTGTGTGCAAATGTTAAACATACCTAAAATCATTGTTATAGCAAAATTAGTTAATGCAACATGACAAGAAACAAAATATATTGTTTCAAATATGATTAATTTTCCCCCTTACAGAGGCTAAAATTATGTTGTTTTGTGATTTAATCTTAATCCTAATTTAGTCCTTCTTTAGACTTTTTGATGACGCATTTTGACTTGTGCATTAAATCATTTACATTACAATTATGGTGTTTCAATTGTATCAAACCTCAAATCTTTTTACATCCACAGCTGAAACACACATGTTCCTCTTTTCAAACCCTCCTGCTTTATCTGACCATAGCGATGAGATCACTGCGTCACAGGTTTAGAGGAACAATGGACGAACCGCGACAAGAATGTAGGAAGTGAAACTCATTGCGACGCAGAAGGAGCCGACTAACGAAGCGGCAAATCTCCTTCTGAGAGCAGCAGGTGACGTGTGAGGGAACGGACAGGAGTTTGAAAACCAATTGATGCTATGCAGTGACATCATGGTCAGTGGTGGATGTGTGTTAGGGGTTTGGGTGCATGTCTGTAGAGGAATGTTTAGCAGTTACCATGGAGACACAATGCACACATTAGCAAACACAACCACACTGTTTTTTAGACTGACTGGGAAAAAAAACAAAACAAAAAACAGTGAGTAATGCGATCGTTGTGATGAATGTTGTATTCTATAGGCCAATAATACCGAAAACAGATGGGGACAGCTATAATCTATATAGTCTGTTATTGTTCAGTTATTGTTCTGTCTGGAATGTTCCACAGTACGGCATTAAACTCATCTCCATTGCCACAGAGACAAGCAGACGATGCTACCAGGCCAAGTTGCAAGTCAGATCTTTTGAGACACCTGACTCACCATTCACTATAAGAATGCTTTGTTTTAAAGTATTTGTTTTAGCAACTGAATTAATGCACGAGTTATGTTTAATGCCATACTGTGGAGCATTCCAGGCAAAGCAACAATATCTTACAGTTTTTTTTCCATCGCATCTTCTGAAAATCTTTTTGTCAAGAATTGCTGCATTTTTCTCTGTAAATAAACTCTATTTATTGTGGCACTCCTGGACAAACCATTTATGTTCTTTGACAATAAATAATTTCATATCATTTGAAATTATTTATGGTCATACGGGAGGCAGTTTAGCTCGTAAAATCAGCACAGCGCTTCGATAAATTGTGTGACTGAACAGGAAAATCAGTCTGTAAACACTGGAAGTTCGTTAAAGTCCTGTCCGAATAAGGAGTGCTTTTGTTGACATTTGAGCCGGCAGTTGGCAAACAGCAAACTGTCACGGCATTACTCACACTTACTTCTGTTTTGGGTTTATTTTTAAATGTTTTTTAAATAGACAAAATGACCAATACTCACCAACTTTGAGTCCGCAGCGCTGTGCTGGGGAGTCCTCGTGCACTTTACACACAAACGTGCACATCTCCACTGTGTTTTGGTCCTGGTGGTGCAGTCCATAAGTCTGAAACAATATATAAAAGAAAAGTTAGGGTGACCAGTTCAAAAACTAGTAAAAGTAACACAAGTTGTGCAATTTGGTGGGACATAATAATAATAATAATAATAACAATAAACCTCTGAAATTTGAAGGTCTTATATTACAAAAATTGACTCTTGAGCTTTGAGTCCTGTTACATTGTTGTTTTTACCTCATCAAATAATACCTAGAGTTGTGTTTTGTCTCATTCACACATGGTTGAGTAATCCTGCGTTATTAGGTTGTATACATTTCCAAAGCTCAAAATATTCTGTTAAACCTTGTGATGTCATGCAGTGGTTAGATTTCAAGCTATAGCTACCTTTTACCTTTTGTTCAGTAGAGATTGGCTGAAATGATCCATCTGATTCTAGTGAAGTTGTATGGAGTTTAAGAACACAGTGGAGCACTTTGTATATTATCACATGACATCACAAGGTGGAACAGTGTTTTCTGTTTGAGAGAAGAACTCAGCCTATATATGCAGGGTTTGTGTATTAAACATTTGTAAATGAACACAAAACACAACTCCAGGTATGTTTGTGATGATGAAACAACACTGTAACATAGATCAGCAAATAGTGTAACATGGACCCTCTAAATGAAAAGGTACACTTGTCTCTAGGCACCAACTGACCCGATACTGCCCCAGGATATTACGCCCATCCAGAAAAATTAGCTGGATCGGACAAGGGTTTCCAGTCGATATCCTGGTTGGGGATATACATGATGTAAAAAGACTTTACTGGTTGTAGCTGATCAAGAATGTCTCATGATGTTTGAAAAGGACATTTACAGACAGAGCAGTGGACAGTAGAACGTGTAAATGCACCGAATTGACAGACAGTTATGCAAATCAGGACGGGCTGTTTAAGTTGAAGTTTAACTGATGTTTGCAAGAACAACAACATTCAAATTTTCAAATAGATGATTTGAAACAATATCAAGTTAATTTTTCAGACACACATTGTATTTCAAGCATAGTATAAAGTATTAAAGTAAAGTAAAAATCTGTTTATAGTGGACACATTACAAGTATAAGAGGTGTAGACCAGTAAGGAGCCGGAGATGGTAGGCTGCATCTTCCAATTTTTTTAACATTATTGCAGTAATTAATTCTTTTATTGCTTTAGATGAATCAATTAGCAGTTATTAAATGCTTAGTTGCTGTGGTGACGCCCTGTTCTGTTGAAGTCACTACCGCTTCTTAGTTTCAGTTTGTATATTTTTGTGGGAAGGGTCAGAAAGAACGTCCCCTTATCGTGCGACTCTGAGTCAGACTAAAACACCACGACTTCCCCTCACCAAGCAGGTTCAAACAGACTAGACCGGTTACTACAGTTACAAGGAACATTTGAGAGTCTTCAAGTGTTGCTCTTGGGAAAGTTGTAAAGATTCAGAGTGAGTCTGGTTATGACAAACTGAAAATAACAGAATGATAAAGGCATTAAAAACACCCATAGTGAACCTAAACGTATTTAATGTCATACTGTGGATTCATTCAGGCAACGCAATAGCATCTCCCTGGAGACAAGAAGGTGGGGGCCGTTCGCCACAAAGGTTACACATTGCACCTTTAAGAAGGGTGGAAAATTTCCAAGAATCATACAGAGCAGAGCATGACATTATCTGGTTGAGTCACAATTTTAAAAGATACAAATATGAAACCTACAAAACCAATTAATTTTATTTTTTACCATTTTTTTCTGTTGAAAATGTTTAATATTGTAGTGTAATTCTACCCATTCTCAATCTCAGTTTTAATCTAAAAACCCCAACGAATATTATGACATTTTTATGTCATATTTTTTAAACACAAACTAGAGCTGCAAGATGAATCGCAATTTTAATATACATAATTAGCAAATCACAAAGGCTCCATTTTTTTTTTTTAAGTACTATCACTTCCTCCACTAACAACAATATATTCTGTCTTACTCTGCATAAAAACTTCTAACCCTGTAGTTTAGACCTCTACATAAATGTTCAATTCTTACATCTGTAAAATATGAACTTTGAACAGAATCCTATTATTATAACATATATCACAAATCTTACCGCAATGCTTGTCAAAAAGATCACAATTAGATAGTTTTACCAAATCGCTCAACCCTGACAGAAACTATAAATTCTGAACTTCAAAATCCCATAGCCCCTTCCGTCTTTTGCTCAATGGACTTCCTTCTAGCTCCAGTGGACACAGGAAGGGTGGGAGCCTCCAGCACAGACATAAATATAACAGCTTCCTTCAATGCCGTGGTTCTGTAGTTCTGTTAGCATGTGATCGGACCATTAACAAAGTTCAAGCAAAACTGCACTGTGAGAAAATTGATGTGTTTTGAAGCCATTTTAAGAATGGCATCAGCTCTGAGACACATAGGAGGTACTGTAGATAGTGGCCAGAGGGAGACTTGAGATGAGGGAAGATATGGAGGTCAAATGTGCTAAGATACTGTCTGCATGTAGGACAGGTACTAACTAGTGCATGTGAGCAAACCACATGGACTGAAATAGAGAGGGTCATAAGATATATGAATACTGCTACTGATAGTACAGACGCATAATGAATCTCAAATTAAAATATAATAGAATATCCTCTGTAAAGAACATATTGTTTTTTAATAGAAAAATCTCGTTCCTCTAATTTAGACATTTACAAATATGTTCTGAACTCTGTGAAAGTATAAGTTTGTGTGACTCCAAGACTCAACTAACCTTCAGCATTGATTCATGGACTAAAACTGGACTAAACCAGGACTGAACCAGGACTAAACCTGGACTGAAGCAGGACTAACCCTGGACTAAACCAGAACTAACCCAGGGCAGAGATTTGTGGAGATTTTTAAGACACTAGAACCAGATTTCTGATATTTATGGGGACAAATAGGTCAGTTTTCTAGGCAGATTCTGAACATCAATTTGACTAACAATTCTTAACCCTTGCACTAATACCCAGTTTAAATTCAACAGAAATGCATTTTTACTCACATGAATGGTGCTAATAATAAATGAACACAAAGTGAACAGTCATGAGTTTAACTGACAGCCAATAATTACACATTTGTTTAAGATTTTCAAGTATGAGAAATGTTATCATCTTTGCTCCCATTAGCCAAGGGTGTTATAGTGGAGTCTAGTCCTGGTTTGGTCCTGTTTTAGACCCAGTTTTGAACCAGTTTAGTCATGGTTTATCCATTAACATTTTTATTCTTCTTACTAATACTCTATTATTCATTCACTATCAAGATGAATGGTTATTTAATCCTTAACATTCCTACATAAGTCAAAGGCACGTGTCGAGGAGTGCATATTTCCTGTGACCCTGTGTTAGGATTATCAGTAGACCCATTACAGGATTATAGTCAGATTACGACAGCATTGACAGAAGAGACTGATCCAGTTAAATGAACCAGGGAGGAGCAGACAGAGGCAGAGTTTAATCTCACCTGGATCTCAAAACCAAACGTCTCTTCATCGCTCTTCTCTAGCTCCACCACTTTTCTGTAAAAAACAAAATATCAATATAAGATCAGAAACACTTAGTCTTGAATGTTGTGAAGCCAATCAGGCCAAGTATACAGGGGTCTGACAGTAATAGCAATAACAATAAATGCAAGATGGACACTTTTAATGCCATACAGTGGAACATTACAGGAAAAACAGCATCATCTCCATGGAGACAAGCAGGTGGCAACTTTATCGATTAACCCATTTTAGAAAATACCCAAAAAATAAACATTCAGGTTTTATGTGTGTTATTATCCAATTTTGTGAACGTCTCTGGATGTTAAAAAGCATGTGGTTTGAAGTTCAGATTTTAGAGGATGACATTTTACCGTTTTTAAATGGCAGTGATTAAAAGCCTGCCTTGTTTTGATGTTCACGATTTTTTTTAGTGGGAATCACAAATGTCAAGATTACTGGAGACACTGAAGCGTACTGTGCGTTGCTTGGCTCATCTTATCTAAATTGCATAAGCAGAGACAGTGTGGCTGGACAGGACTTCCTCTATGTCCAAATGTCTATGGACGTCACAGCACTTCTAATACTGACAGACAGAAGGACGTCAGACTGTAATCTAATATGTACAGACCACAATTCATGAAAATGTATGAGGGAATATGGACTCTTTTTGTACAGTTGGTTGTTTTCAGATGGGGGCCATAGACAGAATTGCTAGTTGGTTCAGTCCTAGTTTGGTCCTGGTTGGGTCTTGGTTGGGTTCTAGTTGGGTCCTTGTTCAGTCCTGGTTCAGTCCTGGCACATTTCTGGTTTAGTCCTGGCATACAGTCCTGGTATTGTAATTAGATTTATTTAGATTTGTCTAAATCCTAGGTTTAGTCCTGCTATAATCCAAATTTAGATTTACCCAAATCCTAGTTTAAACCCATTTTTGCTTTTATAAAATTTCAACTTCATTATAATCATCTTGTTTCTTTACAGCTAGGTTAGTCATAACGCAATATACTCAAGATCTTTTGAAAGGCAAAAATGTAAATATTTCGGTAACAGATAAATAAAGCTGATTATTCCCAAGTTTTTCCATGTTGTACCTTTGTGGTTCGGGGGTCTGCGTGAGAGGCTTCCACTTCTGCAGTCCTCCGTTCTGCCAAAACAAAATCACATGACGTCAAAATTGGCACCAACCTACGAGAACATTCATTACCACACAAAACTTCAGGCTTTCCCCGACTCACTTCCTGGAAACGCCTCCTGTAAACTTTATGTCAACCAGTCTGTCAAGTCTAGAACCTGCACACGTGTGTTTTGTGTTTTGGTAAAAACATTGTAGTGAAACCTGAATTGCGTGCCAGCCAGGTAACCTTATTTACTCTACTCACAATGTAATAACTATCTAATTTTAGCCTTGTTTGTGAGCTAAATTAGTCACATTTTAACAGCGTGATTACAAACCATGATGTAAAGCAAAAATAAATCGTAGTGGAAATCTTGTTCACTATTATTCACAATGTTTATTTATCATCAAATTCATTTTAATCTAGCTGTATTTAAAAATAACTTTTGTATGGATTATATTTTGACATATTTTGGACTTTTTAGGGCTACCAATCCATGGTTGTATACTAGCCTATGTGCTCTTATACTTGTTCTGATACGACTCAAGATGATTCTAAAGCAGGAAAGGTTCATTCCTGTGAATGTGACGTAGTATTTGCTCAAATCTAGTTTTGATAATAGTTTTAGTATTCATCTGATTTTGAGTTTTCTTAACCTCCTTCATGGAAAACATGAAAACAAGTCTAACTTTACCTTGGACTAAAAGTGGCTCAGACGTGTTAACTGTTGACCTATTGGGTTTTGGAAGCACTTTACAGCAATTTGCGCTAATTCCAGCTCCCTTAAGAAAACATAGACCTACATGTAAACATTGGGCCTCGTGCTACAATAACTCCAGTGAGGAAAACCCGAGTCAACACAGGGCCACTACCTGTGTCAACAAAAAACGTATCTGTCCCAAAAACGCCACTAAATCACTTACAATCAAGCCACTCAAACTCTGCTTTTCTGTAGCCCGTGTAAAAGACTGCTTTGTGCTAGTGGCCCTGGTAGTAAAATGTTGCTTTCTTTAAGTTCCAACACTTACAGAATTGTCCCAGTGCAGCCTCAATGGGGGCATTTATTCACCAAATACCCACACAGAGCAACAGTAGAGTCCAAGCTGGAGGTCCTGTTTCTGGACTGTGTATTGTGTAGTTGTTATGTTGGAAAATGAGGGCTGTAAACATCAAATTAAATCCTAAATGTTCTGATTACATTTTATCTGGGTCTAGTCCAGGTCTAGTCCAGGTCTAGTCCGCTTTTAGTCCCCTTTAGTCCCCTTTAATCCGGGTTTAGTCCAGGTTTAGTCCGAGTAAATTGACCCATATGGTATGATTTTAGTTAAGTTTATACTTGGCAGTTTTTTCATGGTTTAGTCCTAGTTCGAGTTGGTTCAGCCCAAGATTAGTTGTGGTTTAGTTGTAATTTATTTTTTATTTGGTCAGTGTAAATACAAAAAAATAACTGAGGTATGGATTTTTCTGAGACTTTAAAAGGAACAAGTCAGCCACAAAGTTTTGGTCCAATAAATATTCTGTTCAACAATTATGTTCTTTATTCCACAACGACATCCCAGTAGTTGCAGCATTCCAACCTCTTGTGCAGATTTTAATGTTTAGTTATAGGCAGACTATGGCCTATCTGACAGTGGAGTGTGAATTTTCCCCATCCCGTTTAAACTGACTTTGAGCTAAAATGTCACTTTTGGCACATGAACACCAAAATAAGCAGAGACTGAACCAAAACAGAAGCAGGATCCAGAGTCCTCTGCCAATACTCCCCCAATGGATGATGTGTATATAACCTGGACTTTCTTCCCCAGAGACCCAACTAACTTCTATAGTTCTCCAGCAGTGAAAATATCATGGGGAAATCTGAGACACTAGGACTTACTGATAATAGACAGACACCTTAACAATAGACCTAGTCAACATAAAATGCAAAACTGTTTCTCAGAGGTTGAAAAGTCCTGATGCAAATTTCCCATTTCATCCATGATAGCAAATACAACATAAAAGGCCAGTATTTTTACATATTCATATTTCAATATAATTTTTTGTACAAGTGGATCTATAATGTTTTTATAGCAAAATGTCATTAATATTTGACAGTACTAAAGGAGGGCATGTAGCTTGGTGTTTGTAGTTTTCCCATTATAACACCAAATTGTATAGAGGGGTCAGTTGGGTGTGAGACCTGAGCAGTAATTCTTTGAGGGCCTGGGTGGTCCAAAGCCATAGATCACCTGTAATGACCTGCTCAGCACTAACGCACATGTAGAGTGGCACTGTACACAACTTCAGGGAAAATAAAAGTTGTATTGTTCATGTTCATGTTCATGTCAACTGTACTATACCCACATTATGATGGGTATCCCCAGTAAAATCTGTGGTAACGTTGGCTTTTCAAGACCCATGTGAGTAATGTTTGAATTTCAGCAAAGTTGTACTACCTGCTTTAATTGTAAGTAGTATACAAAATAATTAACTTTCTGTTCATACTTGGTATCAAAAACTTCCAAAAAAGAAGCATACTGGTTTGTATTTATGTCAGATGTCCTTCCTGAAGCAGCCTTTTCAGTTTATGGAAGGTTGGGACTGACACAAATAGTTAAATAGTTTAATTTACAATAATTTCTTGGATTGCACTGATGCTGTATTGGAAAAAAAAATTTAAAATTGCCTTAACATCAAAATTGTCATTAACAAACAAAAATGGAAACAAATCATGAAATGATATGCTTACTTACTCTTATTTCTACAGTATAAAAGTATCAGTGGTTTGAAAACATTTGCCTTGAGAAATTACTGAAATAATCTCAGTCTATTATTTTATATCATTAATCACTACAAGTTAAAACAGTTAAATAGAGAGAAAAGATTTCAGTAAAGAGAGAGGCATTTTTGATAATCAGTCACATGTTATTTCCCTTGTGGATCAGTAAAGTTAAGTCCAATAAAGTCCAAGTTTAATCGCATTTTGTCAACTGTCCTGAAACCCAGTACAGCTCAAAAACGCCAAAAACGCGGTAAGATCTGCCCAACAGCTGCGAAGTCCACGCTTGTCTTTTTGAATGAGAAGTTTAGGTTCCCACAGGACAACGACACCTGACAATGCCCCAGCTGTCGCCTTTCTTACCCCCTCTCACACAAAAACTACTTTAATTCACAACTTTCTGAACAAAATTTAATTCCACTCACCTTTTTGAAATTCCTGGGCAGTGTCCCGCCTGAATACGCCAGAGTTTTGTAATTGTACACGTCCGATGGTTTTGTGTGGAGGTCCATTGAAGTCCTGCAACTGTCGGATTTTGACGACGGGAAATAAATGTCGTTTTCTTGAGAATTTCCTCCGCTATCGGGTCCGCTGGAGTTGACTTTCTTCAACCTCCTAAACGTCATCTTGACTTCATGCATGCGTAAAGCTGCGCGTAAAATAGACAAAAAACGTGACTGTTTGGCTCCTGGTAAGTTTGTATGAATCTCCACGGATGGTCTGTGAGTTGTGCGTCTTCAGTCTTCAGGTTTTCCTGAATAAGCTGTGGGCGGAGGATTTGCTTTGATTGACAGATGGGAGAGCCAATCAGAGAAAGGGACGTGCCCAAACAAGTGTGCGGATACACGCGCGTGAAACCGATTACTCATCTATTAAAATATATGTATATATTATTACTACAAACAGAAATAATGACACACTCTGTAAATTACCTAACTAAATACAAAGATAAAAAAAATAAAATCTATAAAAAGATGATGAATAATGGACAAGTATCACGTTACCTCCATAGACTGTATATGGTTACCCCATCAACTTAGTTTCTCAATTTCTTCCTTTAGTTTTCATTTTTATTTTAGTATTTTTTGTCTTCTTTATTTATTTTGTATGCCTCCACCACGTTTTCTAATAGTACATGCCATTCTTAATAGTTTAGACCTAAATTAAATGTCATAAGGAAATGAGTTATGCAGTTATGAGACTTTTTGGTACAAAAATGTTGATCCTTATTTTGTTTTTTGTTTTTTTAACCTTTTTAATTTACTTTGTAAGCCTCAACCACAATTTATATTTGTAATCTACTAATGACATAAATGTCTGATCACTGTGAATACTGTTTATAGTACTATAAATATTGTAAAATTAATTTGGATTGCCCTTTATATTCCTAATTTTATTCATTGATTTATTCATTATACAATTTACCCTTGAATTTTTACAATGTAGTTACATTCACGTTCTACATTTGGATGTGATAATCTCAGATGATGTAGAAATCCTAAAACATTGAACCTTATTATTATTTGTAGAGACTGGTTCCACAAACATGTCTTTTGAATTTCATGGCTTTCAGTTCTTTCAGCTGACAACAATTAAACCTTTGGAGCTATTTGGAGCTTCTGAAGCCATTGTGAAAGAATTATTTCACATTTGTTTATACATACTGACAGAGAAGATACTGAAGTTTGTGCCAGTTTTTGTTTCATGTGGACAGGAAATCTGCAATCTGAGTTAAACAGCAGATTCCATCACAGACGTCTGTCCTGTCCTCCAGTTTGTCCTCCTCAGTTTAAACTAAAGGGACTCTACAATGTTTTGATGTCACACTGGCATCCACCTTGCTTTCCTGGTGCCTTCTATGCATCATAAAAATGTGCTATTTCGATTTGGTGTGACTAAATAAAAGAAATAAATGTTTATGCTCCTGCAATATTAAGTAATAAATGACTCACACACACCTTACAACATGTTATTGCTGTTGTTTATTTGATGTAATGATGTTTTCATTATTACTTACATTAACTTTCAAGTACCACCATACCACAGTTATAGTCCGCTAGAAAGAGATACAGCGCCCCCTGGTTTTTCAAAACCATCAAACATTATTTTAAACAGCATCCTGAAATAAATGGACCAAACACTTTTATGTTTTTAATGCTCTTATTTACCAGGCAATATACTAATATCATTCCCTACATATTATATTATATTACATCACATTTAAATTAACACTATATATTAAATTGGTCTCAACTATTTAGTTAAGAATCAAAATCCTAAAAAGTAAGTGGTGTCAACAGTCCATCTGAGCACACTAGGGATGTCAAGATTTACATATTGGTTATAATTTATTATAAAATATGATCGCAAGATAACTGGAAAAATCCATAAGTTTAAGCCAGTCTTAAAGATACACGGTCAAAGAAATACATGCATTTGAATCAAGCGGTTTGATAATTTGTGTATTTACTAGACAGAATTTAGAGGGACATTATGTAACTTTTCTGGCGTAGGGTCCACCATCTGCTCTTATTCATGGAGATGTTATTTCTGGAATGTTCTACAGTAAGGCATTAAACATATCTACTTACCTGTCTCGCATGTCTTTAAATTACAGGTGTTTTTAGTGCACAAAATTGCCTTGAATAACATACAATATTACGTTCCTTGCCTCTCCACAGATCTAACTGACTAGTAACATGGTCTAGTAGCGTGACCTGCTTGTCTCCATGGAGATAGATGTGTTCAATGCCATACTGTGTAACATTCCAGACAAAGCAGTAATATTTATAATTCAATCAGGTCCGCTGAAGCAGGACCGTCCACCAGAAAAGTTACATAATACAGCTTTGATAATTTATTCTTGCATGACTTCGCTAATGGAATCCACAACAAACAAACAAACGTATGTAAAATTGGACTGTCGTTTTTTCCCCACAAATATTATTCTTAAATTTAGACATCGTGACATCCCTAGTTTTTCTCACACCAGTCCAGATCCACAGAAAACCCCTTTGGCAATGATTGTCCTATTGTTCCCACAAACACCTTCAAGTATTTCAAATATGTAAAAATGTAAAAGAGTAAATAAGTTAAGCCACAGCCTGAGATTCCTCCCAATTCACTGCAAAAATACATTTAAAATTACACAAGTTTAAATGAATCGAATTCAGAAAATCTACATTCTTTAGAGAATTTATCGTTCTAGTATTTAAGCTTAATTATCTGCAGAAATCAAAGAGTAAATATGTGTTGACTAAATTGTGCAATTTACACCACTGGCTATCTAACTATTTAGATTTAATCAAAAATATTAAAACTAGTCAAAGCTACAGAAAAGGCTGACTTTAAATAAATGCATTATGTCATATTTGCAGATGTAACTCTTCGATCCAAAGCCTTTTAGGTTACCTTAAAATGTAAACTTATATTTGACATAAAATAATATTTTTTAAACAAAACAAGACAAATCTTTAAAATTCAAGTCATTTTAACTTGTATAAATTTCTTTTGCAGTGTATCCTTCAATGGCACAATACTGTTCGGTCAGTGCACGTCTATCTACAGTGCTGCTATGGTGCTGCTAAAGCCAAAGTTATTGATTATTGATATTATAGTAAAGGCACATGAAGCTTCGCCGTTCCATTTATACAGCCAATTGCTTTCAGCCAGGGCCGTGCACAAAACAATAGAAATACTGAGGCCAGTAATGTTGAGACCCATTTTAGTCCTGGTTTAGTCTTGTTTCCGCTTGTCTTTGTCCTGGTTTTAGGTTGAAGTTGGTTCAGGGCCTGATTTAGTCCTAGTTTAGCCCTGTTTAGACCTAGTTTTAGTCCTGGTTTAGTTCTGGTTTAGTTCTGGATCATTGCTGTTTTTAGTTCCACTTATAGTGCAGATTTAGTTCTAGTTGTAGTCCTGGTTTAGTTCTGATTTACATAAAACTTTCTGTCTTTGCCATCATTTAGAATTGGTTTGTCCTTAATAGTCCTGTTTTTATTTGTGTTTTGGCACTGGTTTTATTCCAGGTTTTGGCATGATTTTAGTCCTGGTTTGAACCAGGTTTAGTCCCACTGAAGCCATAATTCAAACCTTGTCAACTCCAGGTTTAGTTCTGGTCAAGTCCTGCCAAATTTATTTCTGGTTTGAGTCCTGATGGAGACCTGGCGCAGTCATGGTTTTAGTCACACTTTTAGTGCAGAATCATCCCTGGTTTAGTCCTAGTTTATTCCTGGTTCATTCCTACTTTTAGTAGTCTCAAAGTCCTGGTTTTAGTCCCATATTTAGTGCAAATTTAGTCTTGGTTTTACTTATAGTTTAGGTGCAGACTTCATTGTTTCAGTCCTAGGAGTAGTCCTGGTTTAGTCCTGTTTTAGTACTGCTTTAGTCCTGGCTTAGACCTTACATTCACAGAAAGCATTAATGGCCACGTCTCCAGACTACAGCAGTAGTTTACAGTTTGTCTAAAAGCGTTCTACAGTTTTATATTGTTAAAGGTAAAGTTTGGTCATTTTGCCACAAAGCAACGTAACTGTAACATACACCGCAAAAAATTACACCTACTGTACTTAAAACAATTCATTAAAAACCTAATATTAATTTGAGTAGTACTGACCTGATAAAATGTTGGTTTATTTAAAACCTACATGATTTTATTTTGTCAAAATTCACACCGGTTTCACAATATTGTTTCTTATTTAAAACAAACTTGTGAAAAAAATTAAATACCAGAAACTTTAAAATCACAACTATTAAAATAAAAATTCTTGAATTATTTTAACCTATGCAGGGAGTCATTTTTTGCAGTGTACAGTTTGTATTCCTATAGCGCCGTCATGCTTCGGGTATATGTGAACGATATGTAGACAGTTGAAGCATTTATACGGTTATTTCTACACTGACATTCAGAACGTTTCATATATTATTTATAAGATTAGTTTTATGTACATTAGACACACTGTTGTCAGTTTTACTTGAAGAATCCTGTTGATTTGGCCTGAGGAGGCGCCATCAGCATACTGGCTTGGTTCTTATGTGTGATGACAATCTAAAAACATGAAAATACTGTCAGTCGGTGAACATAATAATACAATAATAATATATGGAATTTATATAGCATATATTGTATATAAATTGTATAACATCATCTTAAAGTAGTTTATTCGCCTTTGACTGTTTAGTAATGTGAGAACAGAGAGAAACACAGCGCCCTCTGGTGTTTCAATACAAGATCAGTCAAATATGCATCAATCAATCGAAATATAACTCTGAGAAACTTGATGAGGGGAGGATGTAAAATAGACTTTTATGATTAAGATCATAAAAATCAATTTTACATAAAATGCCCCCTGGCTGAGGGTGTGGTTTTAGTCCTGGTTCAGTGTTATTTTGAAGTCCAGTATTGAGACCTAGTTTAGTCCTGGTTCAAGTCCTGTATTTAGTTTAGTTTAAGTTACGTTTTTTGTTTTCTCTTTTTCCAAATTACATTTATGTATTGTGTGTAGTTACCGTGCATGGAGGCTGCATCCACGGCTCTCCGTCGATCTGCATTGGGAGGGCCTTCTTTGTCCTATCCACAGAAAAAACAATTAACAACTGTGCCTTACCTAATGAATAATAATGAAAACAATCTGTGCCATTGTCCCTTCTGATCACCGCCAATCCCTCACTCCACATTCATACTTTAACATTTTAGACTATTCAGTAATAACATTTAATTTTAGTAGAATATTTATGAGTGTTCACTAGTCAGAAGAAAGGCAGAGGGGCCCACTCAAGACATCTCAAATAATGGGGAACCTCCATACCATTAAAATGCAAAAGTTCAGACTCATAGCAAACGACTACGAGCCATTGTAAGTCATTGTCATGCTGAAGGCTGGGAGCATGTCTGAGCTTGTCTTGCTTAGGCCTGTCACAATAATTACTTTCTTGACTTATTGTTCAACACATGAAAGCAGAAACATTATTACTAATTCATGACAATGACTAAATACTAACTTAACGTTTTCATTCTGCCAGTCTATTTATTTTTGGCTGCTTTTTTATGGTTAATTTAGAACAGGATTCACTCACTGAAATTTTCCTGCTTTTGTGTTATTGTATCAGAGGCATAAAGTAGATTCAGTATAATTTATCATGCTATGGCTCATGTGTCCGCACTCGTGTCCTTAATAAAGATGAAAAAAACAAAACAAATAAACAAATAAAAACATTTCTTTAACAATACATCACACGTCAACATTTCGAATCATGACAGGCCTAGTTAGGGTTTGTGTGTCAAATTTTGAAGCATGACATATTGCTACAGAGATATACTGTGATAAACGATAATACTTAAAAGTACTTTATGCCACTGATACAATAACAATAAAGCTGGATAATCACAGTAAACCATTTTTAAATACAGTATCATTAAAAGGCCTGCAACATAAAAAATAACAGAATGAACCAATAATTAGCCATAGATCTTATCATAACAAAAATACCCCAAATCTCCCCACTTTTACAAAGAAACTGTACAAACGAAAAATGAGCCCCAAAATATATTGTTCCACCTTTCATATATTAAACGATACATCAATATAGTAATTATTGCGACAGGCCTAGTGAGTGTGTCCAGGGCTCTGTACCTGATGGTGATCTGAGAGGTTTTGGCGAGTCTCACTGCGCTCTTCAGTCCAGTGTAAATCTGCCCCATCTCCATTGCCCCCTCCAGGCCAACCACCTCCAGACGACGGTCACTCAGATCTGAAGGCAATAAGCATGTCTCAGGATCAAGCTAACATTATTTATAAAGCACATTTAAAACCACAGATGTCAAAAGTGCTGTACAAAGTCAATATAGAATGCAATCTGATAAGACTTAACATGCAAAAACACGGTCAAATACAAAATACAAATGTTAAAAGCCAGTGTCTATATAAACATACAGGATAGTGTAACAGAGAAGACTCTAAGGTAAGAAAATCTATTATCTATTTATTTATGGACATAAAAAGTGGATACTTCTGCTGCCTTGTTTTCAGTAACACATTTTCTAACATATTTTAAACGTAATGATTCCTAAGTTTAATTTTAATCTTGGGTCTTTAAGAGTAAAGCGTAAAAGACATATTACGTCTTTTTTTAATTTCATAATGTCATAATTTATCTGCACAGCACTGTCCTCAGCTGTAGTAAGTAAGTAACTATATTTGAAAGTTCATTTGTAATGTCTGTTTACTTCCCTATTGTTTTCTGTACTTGCAAGGTGTGGCCACAAGAGGGAGTTAGATACACACCAGCAGATAGAGCAATGTAAAGTTGGTTCAAAATAATAATAATAATAAAAATAATAAAACATTAAAATCAGAGATCCTTGTATCAAAGTTAGAGGAGTTTGGATTGCTTTTAGACTTAATTGTAATTGTGATACTAAACATGTGATAGAAGATGAACAGATGTTTATTGAAGTTCATTGGGTCAATCGTCATGACAATCAAAGTTGTTGTTTCTTTTCACACTTGTCACAGTTTGCCTTTCGTCTGTAAATATTGAAATGTCATTGTTGCTTAGACTTAGACTCATTTATGTGTACTAACTGACAAAGAAGTTGCATTTCTGTATTGTGGCAGCCCCATGTGGCCTTGACTGAGGACAGCTCAGTCCTTGTTATCTTAGCCAGTGTCACCAGAGGTATAATACTCCCAACAACGAAAGCACAGTCAGACTGGACTGCTCTAGACTGGAATGGACAACACTATGACAGTGTCTTGAGGGTTCATGTCTCCAGGTGCTGGGTCCCATCCGGATGGTAAATAAACTCCAGTGTCATGTCTCTTCTCTTCTAATCTCAGACTTCTTCAAGTGATTCTGCACTAACACTAACCTACTAACTAACTACATTTTCATACAGCTGCTGTGTTTAAGTTCAAAGTTCATGTACCTTGTGAAGTTACTTTTAGCACTTCTGGGTCAACTATGACTTCTGGCTCGTCTGAACTTGACTTGGCGTCGCTTTTCTTGGTCTCCCCCCACAGATTGGAACCGCCATGCATGCTGGGAATATTTAAGACCGCGACCCCCTCCAACGAGAGGCCCGATAGATCGAGGGGGGTGCCACAACACTTAGAGAAAAACACATGGCAAATAAGAGAGCCGTGAGTGAACTGCTAATGTTATACTCAAGACAAAAATACAAAGGAGAGAATGTTTTAACTACGGATGGGACAAGATCTAGTGCCACTACGCTGGTGAGTTATTTTGAGAAAACCTAGATCTAAAAAGAATTGCTACAATTACAGCAAAAATATGAAATGAAATAAATCAGAAATTGGGGTCTGAACTGCTGTTAAATTGAGTAAAAATCTCATCTGGTTTCTTTCTTGTAGACAAGTACAACTAAAAAACTTGAAATCGTCTTTATACATCTTTTATTTATTTGATTGTATTATAATCGAATTTGTCCGAAAAGTATTTCTGCTTGTTTTATATTGCTATTATGTGAAGCACTTTGGAAACAAATATATTAAAATGTGTTACATGAATAAAGTTGGACTGAATTCGGAAAAAGAATGTTTTAACAGTTACACTAATTAAATTAAATTCAAGTCTAAACCAAGATTAATATGTTCTAATCAAGTAAATACACTAGAACTAAACCAGGATTATAGGGGGACTAGATAGGATTCAATCCTGAACTATCCCTCTCAAAACTAAACTATGACAAATGAAATTAAACTATACAGGTTCTGACCAGGATTAAACCAGGGCAAAACCAATTATAAATATAACACTGGAATAAGGGACTAAACCAGAACTGATATATTTATATAAAAAAAAAAAAAAAAGGTTGAACTAAAAACAGCAAAAGACAAAACAAAACAAAAAACGTTTTCTGAAGTTGGACCACAGTTTAGGGACCACCCCACTAAACCCCGCTTGCAAAATGATGATGCATTCTCACCTCAATAGTTAGGTTTTCTTTGAGTTTTTTACAAGAAGCAGAAATTGTTTCAGAAGTTGCAAATTCAAAATACCACAACTTATTCTTCATCCTGCAAACACAGAGAAAACATGTTTTTTTAAAGAAAGTTAAACACAAAAAGGCATTTGCCTTTCTGTAACAAAACATTTTACACTGTCTCCTAGGGCAGTGGACTTCAGTTGTCTAGTGGATTAATCAGTCAATGGTGTCTTAGTAGACCAAAATTTGTATTAGTCGACTCATAATTTTGTTTACATTATAAGGATTTATATGGAACAAAAGCAGAAAGGGGAAGTGAGTTAACTGAAGAGTTGGTATTTATACGTAAAAGGCACATTAAACACATGAATCAGTTTAATCTGTTTATATAAATATGTTGTTTCCTAGTACTTTGTTCGGCATAAATAATTGCTCCCATGCAGGTGTAGATATACAGAGATACGTAATAGTTGTGAGAGTTTTTGTCACACCCCCTTTTTAGTCTACTAATCAACTGGCAGGACGTCTTTAGTCGACCAAGAATTTCTTCAGTCGAATGCAGCCCTACCGTCTCCACTTTAACAACGCTGCAGGCCAAGCCACTGATGTAATTTTTGAGATGGTGCTGCTGAATCCTAAATTTCCTTTGGGATCAATAAAATATCTTTAATAAAGTCAGTCTTGTCCAAGTATCTAACAAAGAGCTCTGCAGTTAAATCACTCACTCCTTATTGTAACTGATCCTCTTTGGGGCCAAACAGTGAATCATTTCAAGTGCCTATGACAGGTTTGACTATTCATTTTACTAAAACAAAGATTTTTGCAAAAACATTCACACTCGTTTTTCCAAGTTGGTCATTTTTTAGGCTTAAAATTTTACTTCCTGGTTAGAAATCATGACATTACACTAGGCATTTCCATAACTGTAACCTAGCAAAACTTTTCTAATGTACACAGACATTATTATCTGACAAATACAAATATAAGAAAACATCTTCTGGTGGGTCTGTCTTGCCTTGTTTTCCGAGTTAAAGGTCCTGCATATAATGCAAAATTGACTCCTGTGAGCTTTAAGCCATGGTATAATGTTGTTACCTCTTCAAAAACACAGCTGAAGTTGTGTTTTGTTTCATTCACACTTCACTCATTTGAGTAATTCTTTATTATTTGTGTATCTACATCTCCAAAGCTCAAAATGCTCTGTTCCACTTTGTGATGTTATGAAATGGTAGATTTCAAGTTGACAGAGACCTTTTACCTTTTGTTCAGTAGAGAATGGCAATTCCAGGGCTGAAATTATTATTTATTACCACATGACATCACAAGGTGGAGTGTTTTCTGTTTGAGAGAAAAACTATGCAGGGGTTGTGTGTTAAACATGTGTGAATGAAACAAAACACAACACTGTTTTTGATAAGGAAACATCATTATAACATATATCAAAATAGCGTAACATGGGACCTTTAATAACAAACAGAAGAATTCTAACCAAAAAGAATATAATTCTATCCATATATGTCAAAGGCAAATCATGTGTAAAGAACATATTTTTTGGGTAGTTTTAATATACTTCAAAATTAACTATTGTGTAAATTACATAAGATTTGGCCCTTGTTTACAATGGTTGCTAGGTAACACTTATCTCACATCTGCTTTCCATGTTCAACTAGGAAGTAGCTTTAAATAATAAACTTAAGCAACATTGTCAAACTATAGAAAATAAACTTTTTTGTTTTTCAAAATCTTAAATCTAATTATGTTAACTATTGTTGGTGAAATGGGTAGCTGTCATATGCACTGTACTAGTTCCATACCTGCTGTTAAACTTCTGTGGATGTTTCTCCCTCATTGTGTGAAACCGATGTGCAATAGAAGCATCCTACAAAAGCAGAACAACATTATAACAGGTTAAAACATTAACAAAACAGCACTGTACTTCTGACTTTGAGATTTCCTATTTTCTCTGAACTCACCACCCCAATGGAGAAGTAGTTGTTGATAATTTCGTATGGCACTGGGTCTCCCTCCTCTTGAGTTTCGTCTGCAATCACTTTAAAACTCCAGCGGTCCATCATCACCTCCGTGCTCAACTCTATGTCCTTCAAAATACGGCAAAGATCCTCTCCATCGTATCCTAGAATATAGAAAAGATAAAATACATAAAAAGTGATGTTAACAGTCATCAGGGACTCAGACCACCCTCTCCCCTGACAGATTTTATAATAAGGTACTCTGTTTGAATATTTAAATTAGGTATATTACGTTGGCTTTCTATAACACTCATTAGCTATTCACTCAACACTAATTGGTGAAGTTACTATTGTAGCCACATCTGCCCTGGGGTAGACTGACACAGGCCAGGCTGCCAATCTGCAGCACTGACCTCTCTGACCTGACCACCAATCACTCACACAAACCACATTCATAATATCTTGTAGCCCTCAGCGTGCAACTGTGGGCAGTGGAGAATTTTGAAGAGGCCATTTAACAGCATACAACTTAAAACTATAACTACGTATCTCTGTACAAAAAACATTATTTAAACTTGTACATCAGATTACTTTTTCATGTTATTGACGCCATTTTGAGGACTCTTGATGATTCAAAATAAAGAACAGCATGTTTTCTTTATTGCACTGCCAACAGTCCCAATTTTACTTCCCTTAAACCTATGAATAGTTTAAAAAAGTTGAATTACCAGCTTGTTTCCCTGTAAAAACTAAACTATTATTATTATTATTATATTATTATTATTCATATTATGCTGCAATAAAGATGAGATGTTCATATTTTCATTAGCAACAACTGAACATAATGTGCTATTTTTGTTACCTCCTCCCCATCTGAGACATCGAGCAAGGTCATTTCCTGTGCCCAGAGGAAGTACAGCAACAGGAGGTCGCACCATTAGATTAGCCTTGTCTGTTAACAAAATACAAAACATGTCACATAGTCTCTAACACAGAGACAGAAAAACATTTATATATATATATTTAATCATGGTCTCTCACCAATGGCGTCTAGAATCCAGCCCACTGTGCCGTCTCCCCCACACACTAAAATCCTGTAGTCCTGTAGATTTCTGAAAAAACTCAAACTGAAACAAAATGCAAGAATTATTTGGAAGCATAATCAAGTACATGTAATGTTTCACCACAAAAATGGTGAGTTTTAATTTTGTACTTCCTAAACATGAATCATTCTTAATAAACTATTTGTGTGTTACGAACATTTCCACTCCACAAAATTAAAATTTGGCATTGCTAATTAACCAATAACAATGTTTTAGCAGTCGATTAATGAGAGATTTTTCTAGACAAACAATTATTTATACCATTA